>WNWK01039504.1:0-17423 GCA_009830355.1 Cherax destructor
AAATTGCTCACAGTGTCCAGAATATCTTGCTGCCAATTTTGACAAGGGTGGGAACCAAAGCAGTCATAGTACTAGGGGGAGAGAGCACAACTTTGTAGTTCCCACAGTCAGTGGCCAGGCTTCAAACACCTTTTATTGTACAGCAATAAAGGAATGGAACAGACTGCCTGCACATGTCAAAACCAGTCATAGCATGAGCCAGTTCAAGAAGAGAACCAAAAGGTACCTAATGAATGTAGCGACAGAAAGGGAGGAGAATGATTTTTTATTTTTTTAGCTAACACACATGTATATGTAAATAACTCTTTTTACCTTATTCCTAGTATACATATATCCTTTATAATATAATAACATATATATCCTACAATGTAAAATATTAAGGTTTAAAAAGGACCCCAATGGAAATAAGTCACTCTGACTTTTTTGGGTTATCCTAGGTTATCTACACATATGCTGCTATGTATGATAATGTATGTAAATGTATTTGTGTATACCTGTATAAACTTACTAATCAAGGAATCACCTCTTATTGACACTTCAAAAGTGTCACCACCCAAAACCAAAACATTCAGTTTTATGTTTGCTGGAAAATTCGTTTCAATCTGTTTATTATTAATGGTAATACAACATGAAATAGGTCAATGACTTACTTCTGAGATATTCTAGGAAATGCGTGCATAGCTGATTAATTATTTTTTTCAAGAAAATCGCACTTTTTTCAGTCTTTGCATAGGAGAAGAGTGATCTCTAGTTACCCTTCGGGCGCATAGTGCATAATGTTTTCTGTAATGGCCGTGGTCACTTATTTTTTTATCCCTCCCCGCCCACTCCACCCTTCAATACTCTCTATACAATGTAATTTTTTATTAATTTTTGCATCTTTATCATGCTTCTACATTATTTATGTTGTACCTAATATTATTCTCGAATAAATATGATAGGTAGATAACCTTTATTGATAGTAATAGTATAATTATACAATACAGTTGACCCTTGGTTTTTGTTAAAAATTCTTTCCAGAATGCTGCTCGAGTGCTATTACTAAATGAATTTGTTCCCATAAGGACAAATGTAAATTAGATTAGTCATTTCAGACCCCCAAAAATACACTTACAAAAGCACTTACGAAAATACACTTACATAATTGTTCGAGTTTGGAGGTGAACGAAAACCGAGGGTCCACTGTATTTTATAGTGCCGAGAGGCATACCCCTCAATGCATCATGGGCAATCATGAGTTACTGAGACACTGCTTGCTTCTCCCTCTGCTATAGCGCCGCACACTTAGTAACGATGCCAGATGGTGAATTAACCCTTTGACTGTCGGAGGCCCCTCTCTGAAACTGTCATTCTATGTCGGGAAATATTTGAAAAAAAAAAAAAAATATTTTTTCTTATCAAAATGTTAAGATTATTTTTCTGATTGTTTAAATCCCCCAAAAAATTTTTGCGATCAGTACTTACCGAGATATAGAGGCATAAAGTTGGCAAAAAATGAGCCACGTATGGCAACAGCGGGAAATGCCGCTCACCTGGTAAACATTGGTTTACTTCCTTTCATAGGTTTCTTGTTTTTTTCACTATTTTAATTTGTTTACGTAACATATGTGGCCTGTGACACCAACGTAAGGTCAATGTATATATATACAGTGGACCCCTGGATTACGTCATTTTTTCGTTCAAGAATGCTGTTAAAGTGCCATTACCAAACGAATTTATTCCCATAAGGAATAATGTATATTAGATTAGTCCTTTTTGACCCCAAAACACACACTTACAAAAGCACTTACAAAAATAAACTTACATACATAAAAGGGTGAGTTTGGAGACCATCGTAAACCGGGGGTCCACTGTACACTCGTATGCAACACAATAATCACACAAACATTAGTATCATTATATTGTTTACAAAACTTGTTTACATCAACCAACATTAAAAAAAATAGTTTATTACTATTGTTCTATAATATATACATATACACATAAATAATGACTGGACACTTTCCATCAACTGCAATTAGCACTTCAAAGCTTCAAGCTATGTGTTAGTTAGTTACCATTTTGTCCTAGGCACATGTCAATTAGACACTAGGCCTGTTGTATGTATGTGTGTGTATGTGTGTGTAAGGAAACACTTCGAAATGTTTCTGCCCCACCGGGAATTGAACCCGGCCCCTCCGTGCGTGAAGCAAGAGCTTTACCACTGGGCCACCGGGGGCGTATGTGTGTGTGTGTGTGTGTGTGTGTGTGTGTGTGTGTGTGTGTGGACATCTAAATTTGCTGAGTCAGGGTAAGTCAGCTGTCAAAATGACATATTATACCATTACACACCACCCCACACTGCCTGTCAACACAAAAGGGGACCCATGTCTTCTTCCCCACAACCTCCTTCCTTTCCTTCATACCTACCTTCCTAGCTTCCTTCCTCTCATCTCTTCCTTCCTGCCTTCCTTCCTTTCTTCCTTCATTCCTTCCTTTATTTCTTCTTTCCTTTCTTTCTTCTTTTGTTTCTTCCTTCCTTCCTTTCTCTTTCTTTCTTTCTTAATGCCTTCCTTATTCATTTCCTCCTTACTTACTTCTTTCCTTCCTTTCTCTCATCTCTTCTTTCCTTCCTTCCTTCCTCTCATCTCTTCTTTCCTTCCTTCCTTCCTCTCATCTCTTCTTTCCTTCCTTCCTTTCTTCCTTCCTTCCCTCCTTCTGGTATCCTGGGCATTTCTTTCGGTCACAAACTCCTCAAAACCATGAAATTTATCTTCAGAGACACTTCCATCTGTGTTAAGAGCTATCATTGAGGAAGAGAACAGTCCCAGATGCGCCAAGGAGTCAGATAATTCTTACCGCTAGGCATGCTGAACAAGGACTACTGAAATGGCGTTCCCACAATGCACCACTGGCTGCCCGATTTTTATTATACTGCGCACACTGACCACAAAGACCCATTCTCTCACATGTAGACCTACCAGCATCCTCCTGCTTGATTTGAGGCAGCTAGAATTTATGTCTTAATACGTCCGAAACATTGGCTCGTAAGAAGTATATATACGAACGAAACAGTCAAAGCATTAAGTACGTATATTAGATATAAAAATAAAAATGAAACTCCAACTTGATAACTTCATTTTAATTTGCATAAATCTTATATATTACAGAAAACAATAAAAAAGTAAATTATTATTATAATCAAAAAGAACCGCTAAACCACAGGGGTCATACAACGCAGCAGGTTAGGGCAGGATGCAGGGAGAATGGGTTGTAAGAGGGAGAAGGATGATTAGTAGGGTATGGAGTGCAGCAGGACAGTGGATAGTGCAGGGAAAGAGAATAGGAAGAGATTGAGGTAGAAGGGACTGAGGGGAGTCCTAGAGGTATAACCTTCAGAGTTTGTGCAGTAAGTCAGTTGCTGTCAAAAAGTCAATGAGAGAGTCAGGATTAACCCTTTGGGGGTCGACAGGCCTTCTCGGAAAAGTGTTCCTGGGGTCGAAAATTTTTTGGAAAAAAAAAATTATTTTTTTCTTATGAAATGATAGAGAATCTTTTTCCTATCACATTAGAGATGGAAGAAGGAGGGTGAGCAACAATCTGGGAGACTATAGACTGTATTAAAGTAGAGGGCGAGGAGATGAAATGATAGAGAATCTTCTTCTGATCATAACGCCACCAAAATTATGAAATTTGATAGGAAACTAACGAAATTATGCTTTCGCGAAGTTCGCGGTATCTATGACACTAACGCATCGGCGATTTCACCCACTTCGAGCCCTATTTTCGACAAATTCCAATGTATCAGTCGCCTAAAATTATAGATATTTCACTAGAACTCAATTTCTTCTATCGAATGAGTAGAAGAAACTGCCTATTTACCAATTTCATCTACCCAAAATAGTGGTCAGAAAATGGCAATTTTCCAATTTCACAAATTTCAAACGATGCCAATTTCAAAATAGGGTCCAGTGTAAACAAGGCAGATATTCCAGGCACTAAAATAACATGTTCTCTGTTCATTAGCCACGTCTCCAGGCCCCTGTTCCATTACTTTTGCTTTCCATTTTTAATTTTTATTCTCACAAAAATAGAAGATTTACTGTTATGTATACAACTGCATCATTGTAAAAATGGTATAAATAATATCAGAGCACTTGTGCATGAATATAAGACTCGCCAGTTGATGTGTATTGGACGCATGGTGTGATTTGTTTACTCTTGAACATCGTCAAAAATCGAACATTTTCGCTACTTTGAGCTCAATTTCAAGGTACTTGTCATTGTCATACCAATCAAAATCATCTCTATTTCTATAATATATCTTCCATTCTATCAAATGAGACCAAGAAAACGTGAATACATCAATAAATACCATACGAAAATCGACTGCAAAGTCGCTGTTTTAATCGAAAAAAACGGTCAGTTTTTTTTCTCTCATTATGCAGTGTGTACTGCAGGATTTGTTTTATACTGTGCACACTGACCACACAGACCCATTCTTTCATATGTATGCCTACCAGACGTTCTCTGCTTAAATTGAGGCCGCTAGAATTTGGGCATACTAGTACGGCACCAACCCCTGCTCATAAAACGTACTAGTATGGCACCGACCCCGAAAGGGTTAAAGGAGGGTCCATCAGCAAGAAGGGAAGGTATAGAAAGGGCCACAGAGCGAAGACGCTGTTGGAGGTAAATTCTGCATGCTCGTTGATAGAGTGGGCAGTCCAACAGAATATGGCGAACAGATACTGGAACCTGACAATGCTCACAGAGAGGCACAGGGAGCCTCTCCATGAGATACCCATGAGTAAGACGAGTGTGGCCAATGTGAAGACGGGAGAGATTAGTCTCCCAACCTCGACAATGGTGACAAGAAGGCCAGAAACCTACACTCGGTTTAATAGAATAGAGTTTGTTAGTGTTGTTGCCAATGGGTGCAAAGGTGGGTAGCAATGACTGCAAAATAGTTCGTGAATGGAACACCTCTATATGAAACTGGAAGGTCATGTACTGCTGACCGCGCAGCAGTGTCTGCCTGTTAATTGCTCTGTACGTCAACATGACCAGGGACCCAACAAAAAACAATATCTTTGTGTTTGCTAGAGATACGGCGTAACCAAAGGTGGATACGAAGAACTAGAGGTGAGGTGTATAAAATTTTTGGATAGCCTGTAAGGGAGTCTGAAACATCCACAAATGGTGACACAGGCATAGATGCAATACGGATAAGTGCCACAAGAATGGCATACAATTCAACCATAAATATGCTAGCCGAGGATAATAGATGCCCTCACACGACACTGTCTGGAAACACTGCTGTGAATCCGACGCCGTCTGATGACTTAGAACCATCGGTGTACACTGCGATGGCATGGTAATGAGAACGGAAGTGGTCTAGAAAAAGAGAGCGAGAAGCCGCCGTAGGTAGTTGGGCTTTCACACAAGGCAGAGGAAAAGAACAGACACAGACAGCAGGAACATAGAAAGGTGGCAGCTGAAGGGAAGACAAGAGCGAATGTAGACGAAGAGAAAAGGGACGAAGTAAACAGGGTCGACGAACAAATAAAGAGTGTCTACTAACATCTGTGACAATCCTATACATGGAAGGATTGCGGATGACATGAGAGTGAACATAATAGCGAAGGCAATGTGCATCACGACAATCTGACAAGGAAGGAATGTTCGCTTCTACATAAAGGCTCTCAACAGGGGAAAAACGAAATGCACCAAGGCATACACGCAATCCCTGGTGAAGTATTGGATTAAGGCTGGAAAGAGTAGCAGGGGAAGCCGCCGAATATATCTAGTCACCATAATCAAGTTTAGATAAAACTAAGGCTGAGTGCAGGTGAAGGAGAGTTCTACAATCAGCCCCCCATGAATGATGTGCTAGGGTTTTAAGGAGGTTCAGCTGGCTATGACAAGTCACCTTCAGAGAGGTAATGTGAGGTTTCCAGGACAATTGACGGACAAACAGGAGGCCGAGAAACCTGACTGTATCATGTTCTGGGATACATGAGCCGTATAGGTACAGTGGATGATCAGAGACCACTGAACGTCTAGTAAACGTAATTTGATGAGTTTTGCCACTAGAAAATTTAAACCCGTGAGTGGTGGCCCAATCGGAAACCCGGTTGATGGCATGCTGGAGGGAAACTGCGATGAGGTGACAGTCAGCACCCGCACAAGCTATAGCAAAGTCATCAACATAAAGCAATGACCAAATACTGGATGGGAGAACAGATCCCAGATTATTTATAGCAAGGAGAAAGTGTTGTGCTCAGAACTCATCCCTGGGGGACACCTTCAGCTTGGATAAACTCCGGGGAAAGCGCATTACTAACCCGGACACGGAAATGTCTTTCAGTTGAGAAGGCCTTAAGGAAAAATGGTAGATTGCCACGGAAGCCTAAGGAGTGGGCCTGGACCAAGATATTATACCTCCAAGTTGTGTCATAAGCCTTCTCAAGGTCAAAAAAGATGGTGATAACCGAGTGGTTATTAGCAAAGGCATTACAAGTACACGTATCCAAGCACAGTAAGGGGTCAATGGCAGAATGGCCTTCACAAAAGCCATATTGACTAGAGGAGACACTACTGTGCATCTCTATATATCACATCAAACGTCTATTAACTAGACGTTCCATCACCTTGCAAACTGCACTGGTAAGAGCAATGGGACGGTAGTGGGAGGTATGTCCCGTAGTAACCGGTTTGCAGAAAGGAGAACAATAGCAGACTTCCACAGCTGGGGAATAACTCCTTGCGACCATATAAGATTAAAGAGTCGTAAGAGGACAGCAAGAGCAGACTGATGTAAATGCTGTAGCACACAAATATGTATGCCGTCTGGCCCAGCTGCCAATGATCAGCAAGCGGAGAGTGTTGCCTCCAGTTCTTGAAGGGTAAAAGGCACATTATAAGATTCTTCTCTGAGAGAAAAAAAATCTAAGGGCAGAGTTAGAAGAAAGGAATGAGGGGCATAGATGAAGCCCCTGAGAAATGCGGACCAGATGATTACCAATTTCAGTGGCAACGGCAAGAGGGAGTGCTATATCATCACCGGCAACCCGAAGAACAGGAGCCAGGTCGGGGGAGAATTTACCACTCAATTTCTGCACTTTCTTCCAGACTGCACTCATCGAGGAAGCCAAAGTGACGGTGGAAATATAATCCCGTCAGCAAGTGCATTTAGTGTAGCGTATGACATGGTGAGCAATTGCTCTCCACTGCTTAAAAACAAGGAGTCTCTCTGTGATTCTGTTATACCGGTACCTACCCCATGCAGCGCGTTTCAAACGTACTGCCCGAGCACAAGCAGGAGACCACCAAGGCACACACTTCTGAGAATGCTTGCC
This sequence comes from Cherax destructor, assembly GCA_009830355.1. Lineage (NCBI taxonomy): Eukaryota > Metazoa > Arthropoda > Malacostraca > Decapoda > Parastacidae > Cherax > Cherax destructor. Next base: position 7,341 of record WNWK01039504.1, read on the forward strand.
CAAGGTTTGGGGGATAGAATGTGAAGCTGCGGTTAAGACGGAAGACGAGATGAGATGTAAAACCTCATCAATGGAGGACAAGGAAGGAGCCTCACGAAAGGCAGTACGATGCGTGCAAAGGTCCCATTTCGTCCGGTCAAATTGCCAGCGTGGGTTACGAGGAGGTGGAGAATACGAAGGGGACACGAAGATGATTGGAAAATGATTGCTGTCATGTAAGTCCAGGAGGATAGACCAGGTGAAGTCAAGGACAGTTGAGGAAGAGCAGATGGAGAGATTGATGCAAGAGAAAGAAGGAGTTCGAGGATCAAAATGGGTGGAAGTACCTGTATTTAAAACATGGAGGGGGAGAGAAGCAAGAAATGCCTCCAACTGAATGCCATGGGAGTCACAGTGTGACCCCCCCCCCCCAAAGAAAATGGTGTGCATTAAAATCGCCAAGCAACAGAAGGGGTGGCGGCAAGGAAGAAACCAGAAAATCAATATCTGGGATAGACAATGCCCGAGAAAGGGAGATATAAAGAACAGAGTGTATACCACTTATTCAAGTGGATACGGACCGCGGTGTAATGTAGAGAAGAATAAACATAGAGCTGACAGTATTGAATACCAGTGTGTATAAAAAGAGCACTTTCATTAAAGGTTCCATCGGAAAAAGGATCCAATGAATATGACAAATCATAGCCCGAAAAGGAATAGATAACATTGGATTGTAATTTGGGTTCTTACAAACAGACCCCAACAGGGGAAAACTGGGAGAGCAACACCTGAAGCTCACCCCGGTTACCCCTGAGGGCTCGGATATTCCACTGCAAATAAGCCATGATTTATGAAGAGAAAGATACAAGTCGAAGTTAGAGGTATCTATGGACTAGGGTTAGAAAAGTCCACATGTGAAGGCAGTGGAAGACCTGTAATCAAAGGAGTGGGACACTGTGAAGGAAGGAGGAGTGTAGACGGAGAAGAGAGAGGAGGAGGAACCGGTGGAGTGGTGTCCATCAACGGTCCAGTCTCTGCAAAAAATCCTGCGATAGCTTCTAGCGTTTCGGAAGACAAAGATGCAGGATGTGGGATCACATTAGAGATGGAAGAAGAAGGAGGGTGAGCAACAATCTGGGAGACTATAGACTGTATTAAAGTAGAGGGCGAGGAGATGGAAGTGGAGACTGTCGAAGGGGCTTGGGAGAGAACAGGAGTGGAAGCGACTTGGGGGGGGCAGTCAAGGAAGAAACTTGGGAGGGGACAGGGGATGAAGATATTGAACGAGGAGGAGGATGAACCTCCACACACGTTACAGAACTAGTCGGAGGTGAAGAACCCGGCAATGGGGATTTTTTGCCAGACTTATGAGAAGAAGAGGAGCGGTGAGAATTAGGTGTTGGACGAGGGCATGAAGACACAGAACTGTGTGAGTGAGTAGAAGGGGTGAGGACAGCATGGGATGCCAAGGTAGGGACCTCGGAGCCAAGAACAGCAAAAGAATTTGAGACGGGGGTGACTGATGATGGGGCAACCACAGAGGAAGCCGCATAAGTTGTGACCCCAGAAGTGGGGGACGTTTAGCAATGCGAAAATAGGAAATACGGGGAAGTCTTCCTTGAAGGCATAGATGAGAGATGGCCATAGCACATGAGAAGCCTTCCGCCTCTTTGAGACAACGGATTTCCCGCTCATTTAGATAAACCTGACAACGGCAAGAGTACAATGGATGCGCCTCATGACAGTTAAGGCAAGAGGGAAGTAGATTACAAGAAGGACTGGCATGGTCGTCGGCACCACAGACTGGGCATTCGGTCATGGACCTGCAATATTTTGCTGGATGACCAAAACGCCAGCAGTTCCTACACTGTTGGGGTGTAGGGGTCACCTTTCGAACTTGTAAATGGTGACCTGCAATGTAGACCGAGGGTGGAAGTTCACGGCAGTCAAATGTTAAATGAGCTATAGTGCAAGGATAACGTCTTCGCTTATGGGCAGGGAGGACAAAAGTGTCAACTTTAAGGATAGAGAGGTCTTGGAGCTCAAGCTGCTCCAGAATGTCATCACCACATGTCTGGAAATTCCTTTGGACAATGGTGAGGGGTAAAATGACAGTGCCACTACAAGAATTGAGAGAATGATGTAGCTATGGTCGTAAGGAGAGAAAGATCGCGAGCTTGGTCAGCATTCTGGACCATGATGATGCGAGTGCCGCTCTTGAGAGTGTGAAATGAGATATCTTTACCTACATGGCATAGGAGAGCATTACCAATACTATGAGCAGAAAGGTCAGTCTTAGAGTAAAAAACTTTGTCCATTGAGTAGTGTGAAACAAAGTGTTTAAGGGGAGTGCGTGACGTGCTGGTCGTTTCTGAGATGAATGAGAAGGAAGTGTCGAATCCTCATGTAAGGGTCTTGGTCATTTGGATGTGGGACTGGAGGTGGTCCAACATTTGATGGGCGAGCAATCCGAAAATTGCCGCACCGTAGAGGGAGAAGCTGGAATCTAGGTCAGAGAAGAGTGAAGGTCAGACGTGTCAAAAGGCCCAGTATTGGAGGTGTCTGAAGAGTTGTCCATTAACGAGGTAGGATCAGAACTGTGTGCGGTATCAGGAAGGGGCCCGGGGGTAGTAGGTTCACGGATTCGGACGTTTATGGTTAGGTTACTTCTTTCTTTTTGTTTTTAATAAAAAAAAAAAAAAAAAAAAAAGGGGGGGAACGTGGAGGAATAGCTCCTAGGAGGAATGAAAGTGGCGTAAATCACCCTCCACACCCAAAAGGACCTCAACACTGCAAGTAGTGCAGATGCTGCATGGAACCTGTGCTATACCTTACCCTTCATGCCAGTAAACCAGCAATCCGGGATAGCAACCTTACATCTACCGAGCCACCTCGGCAGACAAAAGAGAGGGTGGCCGGATACCCGCCACAAAGCATACCTCCTTTGGCCACCACCCCCGGAATCCGAAAAGTGCCCTCCAGAGATGGTATAGTATAAAGAGTCGTGATATGACTGCTTAGTGTCATATTCAGGGGTTTAAGTTGTTCCATGTAGATAGATATAATGGGAAAGGGGGTGGAGTTGCATTATATGTACAAGAAAATATAAATAGCTGCATAAAAACAGGCATAAAAATAGATGGATCATTAACAGAATCTGTTTGGGTAAAGTTTCTAGAAGGTCAAGAAAAACTGATTCTAGGTGTAATATACCACTCCAGGCTTGGATCACGATAAAGGAAGACTTCTTTGGGACGAAATTGTTAGGGCTTCTAGACACAATAACGTAGTGATAGTAGGGGATTTTAACTTTAGTCAAATTGACTGGACTTCTCTGACTGGTAATCTGGAGTCCAGTGACTTTATGGAAGTAGTTCAGGACTGTTTTCTGAAGCAGTGTGTGACGGAGCCTACCAGAGGTAATAATTTGCTCGACCTAGTCTTGTCAAATAAAGAAACCCTTCTAAATAATCTGGAGATCACTGAAGAGCTTGGCGCAAGTGATCACAAATCCATTACTTTTAATATTACCTGGGAGTACGAGAATAGAGATAATACGGTAAAAGTTCCTGATTTTCGTTCTGCCGATTATATTAGACTTAGAGAACACCTGTCTAATCTCGACTGGGGTAATCTAGCTAATGATTACGATTGGATCTGCGTTTATGATTTTTTTTTCTTAATAATGTACAACGTGCACAGAGTATATTTATTCCCCAGAGAGAATTTAGGTCAAATAATAACGATCCCAAATGGATTAACAGGAAGCTAAAACATCTATTAGGGGAGAAACGAGGAATTCATAGGCGCATCAAAAGAGGAGATGTTAACCTTATTAACCAATATGTTCAGTTTAAAATAGAAGTAAAAAAGGGGATTAGAAAGGCTAAACGTGACTATGAGATTAAGGCTGCTAATGAATGAAAGACTAATCCAAAAGGGTTCTTTCAAATGTATAGGACGAAGGTGAGGAAAAAGGTAGGACCTCTGAAAATTGGGAAAGGGCAGCTGACGGATAACGAACTGGAAATGTGTTCTCTATTTAATGACTATTTTTTGTCAGTCTTTACACAAAAAGACATAAATGAGATTCCAGAAATTAACAATTATTCACTTCCTGAAGAATTCAAAATAACTAATATTACTGTCACGAGGGACATGGTTATCAAACAGATAGATAAACTGAAGCAAAATAAGTCCCCGGGACCCGACGAGTTGTTTTCCAGGGTACTTAAAGAATTCAAGATGGAACTTAGTCAGCCATTAACGAATATGTTTAATACGTCCATCCTAACTGGTGTTGTGCCAGAGATGTGGAAGATAGCTAATGTAGTTCCTATATTCAAATCAGGGGATAAGTCCATTCCATCAAATTACCGTCCAATAAGCCTCACGTCTATAGTAGGCAAATTATTAGAATCAATTATAGCTGATATTATTAGAAGTCACCTTGAAGAACATAGTTTGATTAATGAATCTCAGCATGGGTTCACGAGAGGTCGCTCCTGCCTGATAAATTTACTGACGTTTTTCAATAAAACATTTAAGGCAGTAGACAGTGATAAAGAATATGATATAGTTTACTTGGATTTCAGTAAGGCCTTTGATAGAGTACCTCACAAGAGACTCTTAAGAAAGGTGGCAGCTCATGGTATAGGAGGTAAAGTTCTAGCATGGATAGAGGCATGGCTTACCAATAGAAAGCAGAGAGTTTCCATTAATGGGGTCAAATCTGAATGGGGATTAGTCACTAGTGGCATTCCACAAGGATCAGTTTTAGCCCCATTGTTGTTCATAATTTACATAAATGACTATCATACATCCATTCAATGCTAAAGGTAATTGACTTGTGGTCGCTTGTGCAGAGTTCCTCTGTAATTTCTAAATTATTAACAAGGGATTCCTTGTTTGCCGGAACCAAGTCAAGTAGGTTATTTCCCCTTGTAGGTTCTGTCACAAACTGCTTCAAAAAACAATCCTGAACTACTTTTAAAAAGTCATTAGATTCTAAATTCCCTGTCAAGAAATTCCAATCAATCTGACTAAAGTTAAAGTCCCCTAGAATTACTACGTTATCGTGCCTTGTGGCCTTAACAGTTTCCTCCCAGAGTAGTCTCCCTTGTTCCCTATCTAAGTTTGGAGGATGATATATCACGCCTAAAATCAATTTTTCACACCCCTCTGAAAATTCTATCCAGACAGACTGTGTGTGCATTATTTCAGACTTTATGCCCATTTTTATGCAACAATTTAAATGATCATGGACATAGAGTGCCACCTCACCCCACTTCCCGATACTTCTGTCTACTTGGAACAATTTAAAACTCTGGATGTGACATTCAGCAGGCATGTCCCGATTTTTCATATTAAACTACGTCTCAGTTATTGCAAAAACATCAATGTTACCCACACTAGCAACTAATCTCAACTCGTCCATCTTATTCCTAGAACTACGACTATTGGTGTAATATACATTTAAAGACCCTCCTTTCTCTTTACCCTTCCTACCCATTTCTGTTTTTCCACTATACCTATTATTGTCCTTGTCACCAAGTGCCACTGGCTTTCCAGTATCCACCTTATTCTGCCTATTACTAGTTCCCCTAGAACTCATAATATTACTACACTGGGATTTAACTGTTTTTCCCCCAAAAAAACCATACCACTAACTTTTTCTAGTTTAAAGCTCTAACAGCTCCCTCCACTGCAGTTGCCAGTGCCCCCACCCCAGACCTTGATAAGTGAACCCCATCCCTGGCATACATGTCATTTCTACCATAGAAGAGGTCCCAGTTGTCAATGAATGTTACTGCATTTTTCTTACAGTATTTGTCCAGCTAGCAATTGACACCAATTGCCCTGGACAGCCTTTCGTTTCCAACTCCTCTCCTTAGCAAAATACCACATATGACAGGGTTCCCACCCTTCTTCCTAATTATGTCTATTGCTGACCTATACCTGCTAGTCAGGTCCTCACTCCTACGTCTGCCAACATCGTTGCCTCCAGCACTGAGACAGATAATAGGATTGCTCCCATTACCTCTCATGATGTCATCCAGACGGCTAACAATATCCTCCATCCCAGCCCCAGGAAAACAAACCCTCTGTCTCCTACTTCTATCTTTCAAGCAGAAGGCCCTATCCATGTACCTAATCTGACTATCCCCAAGAAGACCAATGTTCTTACCTTCCTTTGTGTCGTTCGTGGTGATGATCCTAGTAGTCGACTCACATTCATCAGGTATGATGGAGAATGGGTTCGATGTTTCCACAACATTCTCCTGGGTCATCGTTGTTTCTACCTCTCCACGCGTCCTCTTGATCCTTAACTTTGTCCCATGCATTCCAGCCACTGTCCAGGTTCCTTTCTTGACTTGAGGATTCACAACAGGAGGATTACTACGAATCCTCCTGTTTCAACAGTCAGTCAATATGGCACACACTGAGTGTTAGGACCCATTCTATGTTGACCAGACATCTCAGGCCAATCATGCCAAATTTGGAGGCATGAAAAATAAAACGTAAATACGTATACGTTTGGGGCAGTAGCAGTAAGAACGTATATATACATTTTGACCGTTTAACCCTTTCGGGGCTTTGGTCGTACTAGTATGGCTTAAGCCCCTGGGTTTTGGTCGTACTAGCATGCCTAAATTCTAGTGCCCTCAAATCAAGCAGAAACAGGTTGCTAGGCCTAGATGTGAAAGAATGGGTCTGTGCAGTCAGTGTGCTCAGTATGAAAAAAATTCCTGCACCACACAGTGCATGAGGAAAAAAACTGACCGTGTTTTTGGTTTAAAACAGCGACTTTGCAGTTTATTTTCGTATGGTATTTATGCTTGTATTCTCGTTATCTTAGTCTCATTTTATAGAATAGATGATATATTACAAAAATAAAGATAATTTTGACTGGTTTCACGATGACAAGTACCATGAAACTGAGTGCAAAGTAGCGAAAATGTTCAATTTTGTCCAATACACATCAACTAGCGAGTCTAATATTCTTGCACATGTGTGCTGATATTATTTATACCATTTTTACAATGATGCAGTTGTATACATAACAGTAAATCTTCTATTTTTTGTGAGAATAAAAATTCAAAATGGAAAGCAAAAGTAATGTAAGAGGGGCCTTGAGACGTGACTAATGAACAGAGATGTTATTTTAGTGCCAGGAATGTCTGCCTTGTTTATTTTGGACCCTATTTGAAATTGGCATCGTTTTAAATTTGTGTGAAATTGGCCAAATTGCCATTTTCTGACCACTATTTTGGGTAGTTGAAATTGGTAAATAGGCAGTTTCTTGTACTCAATCGATACAAGAAATGGAGTTCTAGCAAAATAGCTATAATTTTAGTAGACTGAAACATTGGAATTTGCCGAAAATAGGGTTCAAAGTGGGCGAAATCGCTGATGCATAAATGTCATCGATACCGCAAACTTCACAAAAGCATAATTCCGTTAGTTTTCGATCAAATTTCATAATTTTTGTGGCGTTATGATCGGAAAAAGATTCTCTATAATTTCATAAGATTTTTTTTTTAAATTCTTGGACCCTGAGAACGAGTTTCGGAGAGGGTTCTTGCACCCCCAAAGGGTTAAGGGTTAATTTTATTAAAATATATTATTTTTTAATATTTTTGGGTTTCTGGAACAGATTACAGTGGACCCCCAAGTAACGAGCAAAATTCATTCCAGAAGCCTGCTCAAGTGCCATTACCGAACGAATTTACTCCCTTAAGAAATAATGTCAAATAGGTTAGTCCATTTCAGACCCCCAAAAATACACTTACAAAAGCCCTTACAATATTATACTTACATAGTTGTACGATTTCCGGGGTGCTCGTAACTCGGGGGTCCACTGTAATTGTATTCCCATTATTTCTTATGGAAAATATTAATTCGATTATCGAACATTTCGAGTTAAGAACAAGCTCCTGGAATGGATGATGTTCGATTTGTGAGGGTCTACTGTATAATTATACAATATTTTATAGTGGGATGAAGTGTTATGAGTTACTGAGACACTGCTGCTCCACCCTCTGCTGTAGCTCTGCCCACTTTGTAATGATACCAAATGCTGAATTAAATACGTATACATATTAGAAAAAAAAAATTAAACTCCAACTTGATAACTTTATTTTAATTTGCATAACTCTTTTGCAGTCAACCCCCGGTGTTCGACGGCGTCAGAGTTCGTCCAAATTGGTGTTCGATGGGTTTTTTCACGAGAATTTTGGCTTGGTGTTAACGAATCTGCTCGGAGTTGGAGATTTGTCCTGGACGCGTACGCATGGCCCAGCTGGGCCCGGGCACTCCATGGAGCGTCAGTGTGCTATTGTTCACAAGCGAGCGACCACCACCACATATTCATACGAGTATATTGTCATTATTACACTGTTTTTAGTGCTTGCAACTGCTAAATAAGCCACCATGGGCCCCAAGAAAGCTCCTAGTGCCAGCCCTGTTGTAAACAGTGCAGCATTCATGCAGGGAGTGTAGCATTCATGCAGGGAGTGTAGCATTTATGCAGGAAGTGTATCAGGAATGCAAGGAGTGTAGCAAGCATGCAGAGAGTGTAGCATTCATGCAGGGAGTGTAGCATTCATGCAGGGAGTGTAGCATTCATGCAGGGAGTGTAGCATTCATGCAGGGAGGGTAGCATTCATGCATGGAGTGTAGCATTCATGCAGGGAGTGTAGCATTCATGAAGGGAGTGTAGCATTCATGCAGGGAGTGTAACATTCATGCAGGGAGTGTAGCATTCATGCAGGGAGTGTAGCATTCACGCAGGGAGTGTAGCATTCATGCAGGGAGTGTAGCAGGCATGCAGAGAGTGTAGCAGGCATGCAGGGAGTGTAGCATTCATGCAGGGAGTGTAGCATTCATGCAGGGAGTGTAGCATTCATGCATGGAGTGTAACATTCATGCAGGGAGTGTAGCATTCATGCAGGGAGTGTAGCATTCATGCAGGGAGTGTAGCATTCATGCAGGGAGCATAGCAGGCATGCAGGGAGTGTAGCAGGAAGGCAAGGACTTGTTACCTGATATCTTTATAGAAGGGGATTTCCCTTCCAAACAATGAAAAAACTTCCATCTTCTCCCCTCCTCCCGTCTTCCAATCATCAACAACTCTTCAATAAATGTAAGTGACGTTTTGTTGTACTATTATTTCTTTATTTCTCATAAAATTGTGTTAATTTAATGTCTATATGTTATAAAAAAATATTTTATTTTAATACTTTTGGGTGTCTGGAACGGATTAATTTTTTTTTTTTTTATTAACACATCGACCGATTCCCACCAAGGCAGGGTGGCCCGAAAAGAAAAACTTTCATTATCATTCACTCCATCACTGTCTTGCCAGAGAGGTGCTTACACTACAGTTATAAAACTGCAACATTAACACCCTCCTTCAGAGTGCAGACACTGTATTTCCCATCTCCAGGACTCAAGTCCGGCCTGCCGGTTTCCCTGAATCCCTTCATAAATGTTACTTTGCTCACACTCCAAAAGCACGTCAAGTATTAAAACCATTTGTCTTCATTCACTCCTATCAAATACGCACACGCATGCTTGCTGGAAATCCAAGCCCCTCACCCAAAACCTCTTTTACCCCTCCTCCAACCTTTCCTAGGGCGACCCCTACCCCGCCTTCCTCCACTACAGATTTATACACTCTCGAAGTCACTCTGTCTCGTTCCATTTCTCTACATGTCCGAACCACCTCAACAACCCTCCTCAGCTCTCTGGATAATAGTTTTGGTAATCCGCACCTCCTCCTAATTTCCAAACTCCGAATTCTCTGTATTATATTCACACCACACATTGACCTCAGACATGACATCTCCACTGCCTCCAGCCTTCTCCTCATTGCAACATTCATCACCCATGCTTCACACCAATATAAGAGTGTTGGTATAACTATACTCTCATACATTCCCTCTTAACTTCCATGGACAAAGTTCTTTGTCTCCACAGACTCCGAAGTGCACAACTCACCCTTTTCCCTCATCAATTCTATGATTCACCTATGATCCACAAACAGAACAATCAAGCTAACAAAACCAGATGAACCCCTACTCCCACCTATTGAAACAGCAA
>WNWK01039505.1:0-17422 GCA_009830355.1 Cherax destructor
AAATTCTCTCTGGGGAATAAATATACTCTGTGCACGTTGTACATTTTGAAAAATCATAAACGCAGATCCCATCGTAATCGTTAGCTAGATTACCCCAGTCGAGATTAGACAGGTGTCATCAGCGAATTTGCTCATATCACTAGTAACTCCCTCGTCAAGGTCATTTATATATATTATAAAACCACAACGGGCCCAAAACCGATCCCTGTGGAACGCCACAGGGATCCCCCTCGATTTAACCCCATTTATGCACACCCTCTGCTTCCTATTGGTGAGCCATGACTCGATCCATGAAAACACTTTTCCCCCAATGCCGTGAGCAGCCACTTTCTTTTACAGACTCTGATGTGGTACTCTATCAACAGCCTTACTAACATCCAAATAAACAATATCGAATTCTTTATCATGATCAACTGCCTCAAAAGCCTTACTGAGAAAAGTTAATTAGTTAGGCAGGAACGGCCCCTGGTGAATCCATGTTGAGTATCATTAATCAAATTATGCCTATCGAGATGGCTTCTTATGTTATCAGCTATAATCGACTCTAATAATTTGCCTACAATTGATGTTAGACTTATTGGGCGGTAATTTGATGGTAACGACTTGTCCCCTGCATATGTGTCTAATAAACACATAAGCAGTATAATGTGATCCTTTATTGTGTTTATTTTTCCATTGTGTCGGTATTTTATACCATTTATTTCCATTGCATGTGTCTAATTTATCAGCCTTGTAGGGTTATTGAAGCTAGCACCTTGGGTAGTTTTAAATTAGGTTGGATAAATTCATGAGTGAGAGGGGTTGGTTTTGAGTGGGACTCGCACATGAGTAAATATAATTATCAAAGCTTATTTCTTGGTTATAATTGAAAATTTGGTTGGGCAAACATTCTATTAGTGGGGTTGATTGTGTAGGACCTGCCTAGTATGGGCTAAGAGGCCTGCTGCGTGTTCTCTCTCTCTGCACAGGTCATTAAGTTATAATATTTGAAGCAATGTTAATTTGTAAATCTAAGAACAAGTTTGTGGGAAACAAACATGCAAGCTCTTCAATTTAGGTTATAATATCCGCCACATCCGCTTTGTTAGGCCCGGATGCGGATGCGGATATTTATTTAATAGTGATTATGGATGCGGACGCGGATGTCTCACTTAGGAAAAATACGGATGCGGATGCGGATGCGGATGTCTCATTTAGAAAAAATACGGATGCGGATGCGGATGTAAGAATTTATGAGGATGCTCGGGGATGCGGATGCGGATACGGATATCCGATACATCCCTAGTACAAACCACTCCTCAGCTTCCTTGCATATTGTTGTCACATATTCCATCATCTCGTTTACTGATTTCCCTTCCAGTTCTCTGTCCCACTGAACCCTGTTTGGAATTTCTTCACGCCCGCGTAGTCCCCTTTTGTAGTTTGGCTTCATTCTTCTGGCCCTATCTGCCTCCCCTCCACTTGTAACTCTACTGTGTAATGAAAGCTTGTGTGTGTGTGTGTGTGTGTACTCATCTAATTGTACTCACCTAATTGTAGTTGCAAGGGTCGAGACTCAGCTCCTGGCCCTCTCTTCGCTGTCCGCTACTGGGTCTCTGCCTCCCTGCTCCATGAGCTTTTCATACCTTGTCTTAAAATTTATGTATGGTTCCTGCCTCCACTATATCTTTCTAGACCTTCCACTTCCTGACTACTCTGTGGCTGAAGAAATGCTTCCTAACATCCCTTTGACTCATCTGAGTCTTCAGCTTCCAGTTGTGTCCCTTGTTTCTGTGTTCCCTCTCTGGAACATCCTGTCACTGTCTAACTTGTCGATTCCCGCAGTATTTTGTATGTCGTTATCATGTCTCCTCTGACCCTTCTTTCCTCCAGTGTTGTTAGTCCTATTTCCCTCAACCTTTCTTCATAGGACAGACCTCTGAGTTGTGGAACTAACCTTGTCGCAAACCTTGCACTTTCTCTAGTTTCTTTACGTGCTTGACCAGGTGTGGGTTCCATACTGGTGCTGCATATTCTAGTATGGGCCTGACGTACACGGTGTACAGTGTCTTGAACGATTCTTGTTAGTAACGGAACGCTAATCTTAGGTTTGCCAGTCGCCCATATGCTGCCGCAGTTATCTGGTTGATGTGTGCCTCCTGAGACGTGCTTGGCGTTATACTCACCCCAAGGTCTTTCTCCTTTGCCGAGGTTTGTAGCCTTTGTCCGCCTAGCCTGTACTCTGTCAGCGGTCTTCTTTGCCGTTCTCCGATCTTCATGACTTTGCATTTGGTGGGATTGAATTCGAAAAGCCAGTTGCTAGACCAGATTGTCCAGGTCTGTTTGAAGTCCTGCTTGGTCCTCTTCCGATGTGATTTTCTTCATTAATTTCACATCATCTGTGAACAAAAACACTTCTGAGTCTATCTCGTCCGTCATGTCATTTACATATACCATGAATAACACTGGAACTAGGACTGACCCTGCAGGACACGCCATCACAGGCGCCCACTGTGATACCACATCACGCACCATGACCCGTTGTTGCCTCCTGTGAGGTATTCCCTGATTCATTCCAGTGCCCTTCCTGTTATATATGCTTGTTCTTCCAACTTCTTACTAATCTCATGTTGGAACTGTTCAAAGGCCTTACTGCAGTCCAGGAAAATGAAATCAACCCACCCTTCTCTCTTGCCTTACCTCTGTTACTTTATCATAGAACTCTAGTAGGTTTGTTACACAGGATTTGCCTTCCCGGAATCCGTGCTGTCTGGTGTTTATTATCCTGTTCAGCTCGAGGTGCTCCACCATTCTTTTCCTGATGATTTTCTCCAGGACTTTGCCACTATACACGTAAGTGACACCGGTCTATAGTTTAGTACCTCTTTTCTGTTTCCTTTTTAAAGATAGGGACTACGTTGGCCTTCTTCCATACCTCAGGTCCTTCCCGAAGAACCCACGGGAGATATTGTCAGGACTCATGAGGTATCAAGGTCACTGAGTATGCTTCACCTCCTCCTCAGTTGTGTGTATGCCCTCTAGCACTTGATGCATCCCTTGTTGTTGATGCACCCCGTCCTGTCTACCCAGCTGCCTTCCTTCCTCCACTGTGAATACTGCCTTAAACCTCAAGTTGAGCTCCTCACATACCTCTTGATTGTTACTTGTGAGTTCCCCATCTTCTCTCCTCAGCCTTATCACCTAGTCCTTGACTGTTGTCTTCCTTCTGATGTGACTGTACATCAGTTTCGGGGTCGGACTTAACTTTCGATGCTATGTCGTTTTCGTGCGGTTTCTGGGTCTCCTCTGTACCTGTGCATACTCGTTTCTAGCTCTTCTACTAATCTCTTTGTTTACTTTGGTTCTTTGCCTTTTGTACCTTTTCCATTCTCTGACACTTTGAGTCTTTGCCTCCCTGCACTTTTTGGTAAACCACGGGCTCTTTCTGACCTTCCCGTTTAATCTTTTTCCTCTGGGTATTAACCGTTCCTCTGCCTCCTTGCACTTTGCCCCTACGTATTCCATCATTTCATTTATTGTCTGTCCTTCCATTTCCCTTTCCCACTGAACCTCCTGCAGGAAATTCCTCATTCCCGTGTAGTTTCCTCATTTAAAGTCTGGTTTGTCTCTTTCGGTACCGTTTTCCCTCTCCACCTGTACCTCTACAATGTACTCAAAGTTCAGCACCATATGGTCACTGGCTCCCAGGGGGCTCTCGTGTGTTATGTCTTCAATATCTGAGCTGTTCAGGGTGAATACAAGGTCCAGTCTTGCTGGTTCATCTTCCCCTCTCTCTCTGGTCATTTGGTTATTTGGTTATTTGGTTGATGTGCGCCTCAGGAGATGTGCCTGGTGTTATACTCACCCAAAGATCTTTTTCCTTGATTGAGGTTTGTAGTCTCTGGCCCCCTAGACTGTACTCCGTCTGCGGTCTTCTTTGCCCTTCCCCAATCTTCATGACTTTGCACTTGGTTGGGTTGAACTCCAGGAGCCAATTGCCGGACCAGGCTTGCAGCCTGTCCAGATCCCTTTGTAGTTCTGCCTGGTCCTCTTCCGATTGAATTCTTCTCATCAACTTCACATCATCTGCAAACAGGGACACTTCAGAGTCTATTCCTTCTGTCATGTCGTTCACAAACACCAGAAACAGCACCGGTCCTAGGACTGACCCCTGTGGAACCCCACTCGTCACCGGCGCCCACTCTGACACCTTGCCACGGACCATGACTCGCTGCTGTCTTCCTGACAGGTATTCCCTGATCCATTGTAGTGCCTTCCCTGTTATCCCTGCCTGGTCCTCCAGCTTCTGCACTAATCTCTTGTGTGGGACTGTGTCAAACGCTTTCTTACAGTCCAAGAATATTATTACGATATTCTTTATGGCATAGGCGATGTTATTCTAGGGGAAGAATTTATTCTCCTGTAATATCGTAATAAGTACTGTTCTTCTGTACAGATAAATAAGGAGATCGAAAAAACTTTGTAAAATATATCTTTAATATAACGTTATTGACTTAAGGTATTATAATTGTACCTTTTCCTTAGTTATTATATATAAACACAGTCTTTATACACAACTTATAAATTACCATGACCTTCATTCTAGCTGAATGGGCCTTTAATATATATATGATCAATAAAGTTACAGTGTCTCTGTTTTACGGGATGATTAGAATGTTGACTAGAATACTTGAAGTCTCTTAACACATGAGAACTTCTATACAATGAAAGTTTCACCACATCTCACAATTTCTGGCGACTTTAGAGAATAAAGCTCTAGACTAATAGCTTCTCAAATGAGTAAGCAATGAAGACCTTCTCTTAAGCGATGTATCCGCAGAAGGTGACCCTCCATAACAGAATGGATGATTGACCACTGCTAATAGATCCCTCCTATGTACATAGATATCAAAACATTGAAGGTGAAATGAATTTTTGTAATACTATAATGGCTGATTAACATGTATTTATGCTATTAAGTGATGATAATCGCAATGTAATATTAGATAAACATAAATGCCAGATATTTGTAAATAAACTGTCTGGACGTAACACCCCTTCCCCCAGGACAGTATGTAGTACTGGGAATTTTGTTTTTTCCCAAAGGTGAAGCATACAAATGAACATGTAGGAGCTTGGGATCCAAGAGAAGAGGCATGTGGATAGCCAGACTTCTAGGTTCTCGTCAGTGGTAACATATATATATATACAAGTATTGATGGGTGGAGGGAGAGAAAGCCGCAGTCAGCCTGGTCTCTCAGTCCAATCCCAGGTGGATACTCAAAGTTACTATACATACAGTAACTGTAAATAGACAAAACAAATATTAGAAATATAACACGATAATATAAACATTTGTTTTTTCTCAATTCTTTTAACATCTTGAAGCAAATGTTTTAAAGGAATTGTTAATTATTTCTAGTTTATTAAGGACGCGAAAGGGTATTGGCAAGAACGTTACTAGGGCCTTTTATATGATTTATACTAAAGGAATAAGGTTGGATTCTGAGAGCCCACCTCAGTATCCGGGCATTCTTAGATTTCATCGTATTTATAAAGGTCAAAGGGTTGTGATCAGAAAACACTAATACTTTATGAGGCGATGTTCCTAAGTAAACATCGAAATACTCTAAAGAAACAACTAGGGCTAATGCCTCTTTTTCCACTGTTGAATAATTTCTTTGGTGAGGCTTTAATTTAGATGAAAAATAACAAATGGGATGCAAAATTTCAGACTCTGTTGAATTTTGAAGTAGAACAGCTCCTATTGCATAACAGCTTGCATCAATGTGTAAGGCTTATGAAAATTAGGACTTTGTAATACAGGAGCAGAGGTAAGCAACCGTTTTAATTTCTCAAAAGCGGTATTACAATCCAAGGTCCATTTATATGTTACTCTAGGGCTGGTTAATTCAGTCAAAGGAGCTGCTAATTGAGCAAAGTTAGGGCAAAACCTTCTGTAATAACTAATCATCCCTAGAAATCGTTGTACTCCTTTTCTATCAGAGGGAATAGGGAAGTCTGCGATGGCTTTTACTTTGATGTTAATAGGAACCACTTTTCCTTGTCCTATTTTAAAACCTAGATATTTAATTGTGGCTTCTCCAAATGCACACACTTTGCCAAATTTACAGTAAAATTGAAGCTTTCTAGTGATTTGAATAAAGCTTCTAGGCGAATAAGGTGTTCTTCCCAGGAGTCACTGAATACTACTAAATCATCAAGATATGCCTCGACTCCTTCCAAAGGTTGGGTAAGCTGGTTCATGAGTCTTTGGAAGGTCGAAGCTGCGTTACACAACCCGAAGGGCATGACACGGTAATTGAACAAACCATCTTTAATGGCAAAGGCGGTTTTGTCTTTGTCTTTTGGAGCAAGAGGGACTTGGTAGTATCCTCTCAGTAAATCAAGACGACTCACGAATGTAGAGTTGGAGACAGTATCTATCAGGTCGTCTATTCTAGGAAGAGGGTATCCATCCGGTACTGTGACAGAGTTAAGCTTACGATAGTCCGTACACATACGGAATGTCCCGTCTGGCTTGGGAACTAACAAACAAGGAGACGCCCAAGGACTCTTACTTCGTTCCACAAGGCCATGTTCAAGCAGAAACTCAACTTCTTGCTGCAACAACTGATGTTTAGCTGGACTCACTCAAAGTCGAGGAGCTCGACTTTGTGATATCCCAGAGTGCAAGTTTTTGGCCAATCTCCAAATAAGCTTTTATAATTTACTATGAGGTTACTTATTTCCGACTTTTTAGAATCATCCAAATTGCTAAGAAGTTTATCAAGACTATGTAGAGTTTCAGAATTTTTAAGGTGAGTGTCAGGTCTTTTGACTCCTGATGTATTTTCTCTAATGTTGGATAGGGTAGTGATGGATGTCGCTGGTAGTGTTTTGGAATGATAGGATTTCAGTTGATTTATGTGGAATAGTCTGTTCCGTTTTCCAGGTATCTTCACTACATAATTTACATCATTTTCTTTACTCACAACCTCGTAAGGACCTTGGTAACGTGGTAAGAGAGCATGGCCGGGAACTAACCTCTGAGCCATCACTAAATCTTTGGGTTCAAAAGAGCGGGGTTTTGCTCGTTGGTCTTACCAAAGTTTCATTTTCTGTTGAGCCGTAGCCAAATTTTCTGCGGCTAATTTCCTAGCTTGAGACAATCGTTCTTGCATCAGAATAGGTGATGATCTTATTGAAGATTCCGTCTTACCGGTCCAAGTGTCTTTCAATACAGTTAATGGGCCTCTAACTTGGTGCCTGTATATAAGTTCGAATGGGGTGAAGCCCGTACTCTCTTGCTCACTATTTCGTAAAGCGAATAATAACATAGGTATCCCCTCGTCCCAGTCTTGGGAAAATTGCTCACAATATGCTCTTAGCATAGATTTTAAAGTCTGGTGAAAACGTTCCAGAGCTCCTTGGGTTTGAGGGTGATAACTCGTGGATAATAAAGATTCTATACCTAAGTGGGACATTGCTTCTCTGAATGATTTAGAAGTAAAGTTCGTCCCTTGGTCTGACTGAATTTCTCTGGGAATTCCCACTTGAGAAAAAAACTTTAATAGGGAAAGAACAATTACCTGAGAAGTAATTTTCATAACAGGAATGGCTTCGGGATATCTGGTACTAGAATCCATAATAGTAAACAGATATTGATTTCCCTGACGGGTTTTTGGCAGGGGTCCCACATAATCAATAATTAGACGAGAGAAGGGTTCTCCTTGTGCAGGAATAGGGATTAGGGGGGCCGGGGGTGGTTTATGAGCAGGCTTACCTGCCTTTTGACAAATATGACATTCTTTAACATATGTTCTCACCTTTTCCCCCATCTTAGGCCAATAAAAATGTTTTACGATTTTTCCTAAAGTTTTCCTTATTCCAAGATGTCCACCTAGAGGACTATTATGAGAAAACTCAAGAGTGGTATCTCTGAAAGAAGTAGGCAACACTACTAAATTCTTGGAACCATTACTTGTCTCTTTCTTCATAAGGATGCCATCCTTGTAATAATAACAATTTTCTAATAGTTTGGCTTGCTCCTCAGAAACTGCTATACTCTTACAATGATTCAAGTCCGGATCTGAAGTTTGAGCCAGAATCAGATCAGTTTTTCCGAGACCTTTTCCTGTGGAACACTCGGGATTAATCATGGCTTGACTAGGTTTAAAGGTTCTGGTTTGGATTGCCTTACTAAATATTAAATCCAAGCCCAGGTCTTTATTTTCTGAGGGTTCCTCACAACCAGCAGAGCGAGACATGGCATGAGTAATAATTCTTAGAGGAAATAATGCCAGACCTTCGGTTGATGCTTCTAAATCATAATTTGTTTTAGAGTGGTTATTTATCACCAACGGTTCTTTACAAATCCCTTGGTGGTATACATCATTTCCTATCAATAGTCCAACACCCTGAATGGGGAATTTTTTACTAGATATTCCAACAGTTATCCAACCCTCATAGTCTGGGATTTCCAAAAACACTCTATGCAATGGTACTTTAATTAAGGCACCACCATAAGCCTCTAATAAAACTTCCATTTTGGTGTCGGAGTGTTCATTTAGGGTTCCTACATCTGTCCTTAATAAAGACAGATAACTCCCGGTGTCTCGGAAAGTAGTGACATTTACTAACCTTTTTTCATCGAGGCACACTTTTCCTGTAGCAAGATAAGGTTCCATGGCCTCGCGTACCGTAGTTTCAGGATGTTCTTCGGAATGTAGTCATATCGTCCGTGGTGTCTCTTGATGGGACGATTTTGAGTTCGTCCCTACAGGTTGAGCTTTAGTTCGGACCTGAGAAGAGATTACTTGAGTAGGGTACCTCCTGGGGTTTTCGTAATTATGCTCCTTCTTCTTTCTACATTGGTTTTCCAAATGTCCTGGTCTTCGGCAGTAATTACAGAAACGTAATTGTCTTCCCTGAGTGGAATTACTATGCCAGTTAGGAGTATGTCACGTATACTCTTTTCCTTCAAACTTAGAGACTTTCCTCGGAGTTTTCTGCACTGCGTCTTTATGTTTACTTTTTCCTGTTGTCTGGTGAGCTATTTCGTAATGGTCGGCTATCGAAGCAGTTTCTATTAGCGTTGAGGCAGAACATCCGATAAGGTACTTATGCAGGTCATGTGTCAAGTAATTAAAGAAGTCTTCATTCAAAATTAATTGAGAAAGGGACTCCACTGTATTGCAATTTGAAGCCCTAAGCCATCTCTCAAACGCTGCCTGTTTTCCTTGGGCAAACTCTACCCAGGACTGCTGTGGGTTGCGCTTCAATGTCCGGAAAGCCCGGAAATAACTGGCAGGCAACAAGTCATAAGCGTCCAGAACAGTTTTCTTTATCATCTCATACTGAGAGTATTGTTCGAAAGGTAAGGACACCGTACTAGCCTGTGCTTTTCCCGTCAAAGTAGTGTGTATCAGGGCAGCCCAGTGTTCTCGAGGCCACTTCATAATTTGAGCCTGATTTTCGAAGGCTTCAAAAAATGTGTCGAGGTTTTCCTCACAGAATTTGGGAACCATAGCAGCCGCTTGATGAATGTTGAATGTCTTGATCCTTGGTTCTGGACGAGACTCCGTATTTCCTGGGTTGAGTTGTCTATCATATCTGATGGACTCTCTTTCGAACTCTTCTTGTTTAAACTTACGTTGAGCTTCTATGTACGTAGTTTGTAGCTTCAAGAAGCATTCTAATCTCTCAAATTGTTCAGGAGATTGTATCTCAGGAGGAATTTGAAGGGAGTTCCATTGGGAAAACTCTGTATTATTCCTCACCGGAACCCTAGGTTCCGTTAACATAGAGAATGTGGTAGTTCCTGGTGTACTACCTGTAAAATCTATTGTTTCCCCGAGTTAACTGAGCCTGTGACAGAACCTGTCGTGAAGACTTAGGTCTCGTTGATGTGTCTTTAGTACCTACTAAAGGCATTTCCATGTCATTTAATAATGGCTGCTGGTCAAATTGTGAGATCAAACTTTCATCGTCAGTTATTTCCTCACCGGAGTCTTCTTATGGGGCTTCTGGAAAAAGTAAATTCCGAATGATAGCCCAAAGGGTAGCAGCGGTATAGTGTCTATCATACTTGACTCCGAGGGACTTTGCTATTTGCCAACATGTTTGTAACTTTATCGTATTCAACCGTTCAACGGTAAGATCTTCAAACCTGGCGGATAATGAAGCCATCTTATTCCGTAAGGGTTTTTTAAATATTACTTTATAAGTCTGTGTTTTAAGGTGTTATACATAGTTCAATATCCCGGACAGCAGGTCCCCATTTATTATGATATTCTTAATTTGTAACAGACGATGTTGGTCTAGGGGAAGATTTTTTTCTCCAGTAATATCATAATAAGAACCGTTATGAGAATATGACTTATATCAATGAGGAGATCGAAAACACTTTGATAAAATATTATTTTAATATAACGTAAACCACGTTATTTAGTTAAGGTAGTTCTTGTGTACCTTTTTCTCATATATATTGTATATACTTAAACCTCACACACAACTTATAAATTTAATAAACATAAGCAAAAAAAAGTTATATAGACTATTTTCATGCCCATCAAACGTTGACTAGAACAGAAGTCTCTGAACAGATTGAGTACTTCTTTAATGAAAAGTTTGAACAGATCTCACAATGTAGACTAGAGAGTATAACTCTAGTTCAATGGATTCTCAAGTGAGTAAGCGACGAAGACCTTCTCTTAACCGAGAGAGGTGCTGTAATTCTCTATAAGCAGAGAGGCGATGACCTTCTCTATAAGCAGAGAGGCGATGGACTTCTCTATAAGCAGAGAGGCGATGACCTTCTCTATAAGCAGAAAGGCGATGAACTGACTACTCTAATAAATTCACCTCTGATGTCAGCTCGCGTCAGGCGAGTAGCCGCAGAGGTGACGTCACACAAACATTGAATGGTTGTTACCACTGGTTCGATCCCTCCTATGTACATATATATCAATGGAACATGAAAGGTGAAAATGAATATGTAATATTATAACGCTGATTAACATCGTTTTAGCTATTAACGATGATAATCACAATGTAATATTAGATAAACATAAATGCCAGATATTTGTAAATAAACTGTGTCTGGACTTAACAGTGTGTGTGTTTGTGTGTATGTTGTGTGTGTGTGTGTGTGTGTGTGTGTGTGTGATGTGTGTGTGTGTGTTGTGTGTGTGTGTGTGTGTGTGTGTGTCTGTGTGTGTGTGTGTGTGTGTGTGTGTGTGATGTATGTTGTGTGTGTGTGTGTGTGTGTGTGTGTGTGTTGTGTGTGTGTGTGTGTGTTGTGTGTGTGTGTATGTGTGTATTGTGTGTGTGTGTGTGTGTATATGTACTCACCTAGTTGTACTCACCTAAGTTGTGGTTGCAGGGGTCGAGTCAGCTCCTGGCCCCGCCTCTTCACTGCCGCTACTGGGTCTCTGCTCTCCCTGCTCCATGAGCTTTATCATACCTTGTCTTAAACTATGTATGGTCCTGCCTCCACTATATCTTCTCTAGTCCATTCCACTTCCTGACACTCTGTGGCTGAATAAATGTTCCTAACATCCCTTGACTCATCTGAGTCTTCAACTTCCATTGTGTCCCCTTGTTTCTGTGTTCCCTCTCTGGAACAACCTGTCACTATCTACCTTGTCAATTCCCCAGTATTTTGCATGTTGCTTCTCATGTCTCCTCTGACCTTCCTTTCCTCCAGTGTGTTAGTCTATTTCCCTAATCTTTCTTCATAAGACAGACCCTGAGTTGTGGAACTAACCTTGTGCAAACCTTTGCACTTTCTCTAGTTTCACTATGTGCTTGACCAGGTGTGGGTTCCAGACTGGTGCTGCATATTCTAGTATGGGCCTACGTATAGGTTACAGTGGTCTTGAACGATTCCTTGTTAAGTGTCGGAAGCTGAATCTAGGTTTGCCAGAGCCCATATGCTGCGCAGTTATCTGGTTGATGTGTGCCTCCGGAGACGTGCTTGGCGTTATACTCACTCCAAGGTCTTTTCCTTGATTGAGGTTTGCAGTCTCTGGCCCCTAGGCTGTACTCCGTCTGCGGTCTTCTTTGCCCTTCCTATCCTTCATGACTTTGCACTTGGTGGGGTTGAACTCCAGGAGCCAGTTGCTGGACCAGGCTTGCAGGCTGTCCAGATCCCTTTGTTCCTGCCTGGTCCTCATCCGATTGAATTCTTCTCATCAACTTCACATCATCTGCAAACATGGACACTTCGGAGTCTATTCCTTCCGTCATGTCGTTCACAAATACCAGAAACAGCACTGGTCCCAGGACTGACCCCTGTGGAACCCCGCTCGTCACCGGCGCCCACTTGACACCTCGCCACGTACCATGACTCGCTGCTGTCTTCCTGACAGGTATTCCCTGATCCAATGTAGTGCCTTCCCTGTTACCCCTGCCTGGTCCTCCAGCTTCTGCACTAATCTCTGTGTGGAACTGTGTCAAACGCCTTCTTACAATCCAAGAATATGCAATCTACCCACCCCTCTCTCTCGCCTTATTGCTGTCACCTGTCTAGAACTCCAGTAGGTTTGTGACACAGGATTTCCCGTCCCTGAACCGTGTTGGCCGGTCGTTGATAAGTCATTCCTTTCTAGGTGCTCAACCATCCTTTTCCTGACTATCTTTCCCCATGACCTTGCATACAATACATGTCAGTGACACTGGTCTGTAGTTTAGTGCTACGTTCCTGTCTCCTTTTTTAAAAATTGGAACTACATTTGCCTTCTTCCAAACCTCAGGTAGTTGCCCTGTTTCGATAGATGTGTTAAAATCGTTGTTAGGTGGCACATAGCTCCTCTGCTCCCTCTCTCCAGGACCCATGGAGAGATGTTATCTGGCCCCATCGCCTTTGAAGTATCGTAGCTGCTAGTAGCCTCTTCACTTCCTCCTCATTTGTGTGTATTGTGTCAGCACTTGATGGTGTACCCTACTCTCCTCCTTTCTGAGGCCCTTCTATCTCCTCTGTGAACACCTCTTTTAATCTCATGTTGAGCTCCTCACACACTTCGGGCATTTCTTGTGACCTCCCCCTACCTTCCTCAGCCTGATCACCTGGTCCTTGACTGTTGTTTCCTCCTGATGTGGCTGTACAGCAGCTTTGGGTCAGATTTGGCTTTCGCTGCTATGTCATTTTCGTACTGTCTTTGGGCCTCCCTTCTGATCTGTGCATATTCATTTCTGGCTCTACGACTGCTCTCCTTATTCTCCGGGGTTCTTTGCCTTCTGTACCTCTTCCATTCCCTTGCACACTTGGTTTTGGCTTCCCTGCACCTTTTGGTGAACCATGGGCTCATCCTGTCTTTTTCGCTTCTCCTGTTACCCTTGGGTATAAACCTCCTCAGCTTCCTTGCAAATTGTTGTCATATATTCCATCATCTCTGCCACTGACTTCCCTGCCATCTCTCTGTCCCACTGAACTCTGTGCAGGAAGTTCCTCATGCCCACATAGTCACCTTTCTTGTAGTTTGGCTTCATTTGTGCAGCTCTTCCTGCTTCCCCTCCACTTTTAACTCTACTATGTATTCGAAACTTAGAACCATATGATCACTGGCCCCAAGGGGGCTTTCATGTGTGATGTCCTCAATATCTGCACTACTCAGGGTGAATACTAGGTCCAGTCTCGCTGGTTCGTCATTTCATCTCTCTCTGGTAGTGTCCTTAGTGTTGGTACATGAGATTTTCCAGTACCACCTCCAGCATCTTAGCCCTCCACGTTTCTTGGCCCCCATGTGGCTCCAAGTTCTCCCAATCAATTTCCTTATGGTTGAAGTCACCCATGATCAGTAGCTTCGCCCTGCTCGCGCGAGCCCTTCTGGCCACTTCTGCCAGTGTGTCAATCATCGCTCTGTTAATCTCATCATACTCTTGCCTTGGCCTCCTGCTGTTCTGTGGTGGGTTATACATCACTGCAATTACCACCTTGGGACCTCCAGACTGTAGCATCCCTACTATGTAATCCCCAGCTTCTCCTCTGTCTCCCTCTCCATCTCATCAAAAAACCCATCGGTTTGTGATCAGCAGTGCCAATTCCTCCACCCCCTCTGTTCCCTCTGTCTTTCCTCAGGATCTGGTATCCCATTGGAAAGATGGCATCTGTTATCATACCTGTGAGCTTGGTTTCTGTGAGAGCTATTATGTCCGGTGATGCCTCTTTGACTCTTTCGTGCCACTCCTCCCACTTATTTGTTATTCCATCAGCATTGGTGTACCATACCTTCAGTTTCCTCTCTACTACTGTGTTTTGGGGGGTCTGTGAGGGTGGGGGACCTGGTGGTGTACTGTGGGATTCTATAGTGGAGTGTTGGGTGGGGGCTGAGATTGTTGGTTGTAGTTTGTGTTGGGATAGTGTGCTTGGTTGTTGGGTGTTTGGGATGGTTCTGTGTGTGCTTGTTCTTGTTGTGTGTATGTGTGTGTATGTGTGTATGTGTGTGTGTGTATATGTGTGTGTGTGTGTGTGTGTGTGTGTATGTGTGTGTGTGTGTGTGTGTGTGTATGTGTACTCACCTAATTGTACTCACCTAATTGTGGTTGCAGAGGTCGAGACTCAGCTCCTGGCCCCGCCTCTTCGCTGTCTGCTACTGGGTCTCTGCTCTCCCTGCTCCATGAGCTTTATCATACCTTGTCTTAAAACTATGTATGGTTCCTGCCTCCACTATATCCTTCTCTAGTCCATTCCACTTCCTGACTACTCTCTGGCTGAAGAAATGTTTCCTGACATCCCTTTGACTCAGTCTTCAGCTTCCAGTTGTGTCCCCTTGTTTCTGTGTTCCCTCTCTGAAACAACCTGTCACTATCTACCTTGTCAATTCCCCGCAGTATTTTGCATGTCGCTCTCATGTCTCCTCTGACCCTTCTTTCCTCCAGTGTTGTTAGTCCTATTTCCCTCAATCTTTCTTCATAAGACAGACCCCTGAGTTGTGGAACTAACCTTGTCGCAAACCTTTGCACTTTCTCTAGTTTCCTTACGTGCTTGACCAGGTGTGGGTTCCAGACTGGTGCTGCATATTCTAGTATGGGCCTGACGTATATGGTATACAGTGTCTTGAACGATTCCTTGTTAAGGTAACGGAACGCTAATCTAAGGTTTGCCAGATGCCCATATGCTGCCGCAGTTATCTGGTTGATGTGTGCCTCCGGAGACGTGCTTGGCGTTATACTCACTTCAATGTCTTTCTCCTTTGTCGAGGTTTGTAGCCTTTGTCCGCCTAGCTTGTACTCTGTCAGCGGTCTTCTTTGCCCTTCTCCGATCCTCATGACTTTGCATTTGGAGGGATTGAATTCGAGAAGCCAACTGAACCAGATGTCGAGCTTGTCCAGGTCTGTTGCAGCCCTGCCTGGTCCTCTTCCGATGTGATTCTCCTCATTATTTTCACATCATCCGCGAATAGAGACACTTCTGAGTCTATCCCGTCCGTCATGTCATTTACATATACCAGGAATAACACTGGTCCTAGGACTGACCCTGCGGTACACCGCTCATCACAGGCGCCCACTGTGATACCTCACCATGCACTATGACCCGTTGTTGCCTCCCTTTGAGGTATTCCCTGATCCATTCCAGTGCCCTTCCTGTTATACCTGCTTGTTCTTCCAACTTCTTTACTAATATCATGTGAGGAACTGTTCGAAGGCCTTCCTGCAGTCCAGGAAAATGCAATCAACCCACCCTTCTCTCTCCTGCCTTACCTCTGTTACTTTATCATAGAACTCTAGGAGGTTTGTTACACAGGATTTGCCTTCCCGGAATCCGTGCTGTCTGGTGTTTATTATCCTGTTCCGCTCAAGGTGTTCCACCATTCTTTCCATGATTTTCTCCAGGACTTTGCACACTATACATGTAAGTGACACCGGTCTATAGTTTAGTGCCTCTTTTCTGTCTCCTTTTTAAAAATGGGGACTACGTTGGCCTTCTTCCATACCCAGGTAGCTGCCCAGTTTCAAGGGATGTGTTGAATATTTGGTAAGTGGCACCCCCTTGGACCCAGCTCCTTCCCCGAAGAACCCACGGGGAGATATTGTCCGGACCCATCGCCTTTGAGGTATCGAGGTCCGGTAACTGCTTCACTTCCTCCTCAGTTGTGTGTATGCCCCCTTAGCACTTGGTACATCCCTTGTGGTGACGAACACTGTCCCTAACCCTTTTCCTTCCTTCCTCCATTTGAATATTCCTTAAACCTCAAGTTGAGCCCTCACATACCTCTTGATCATTACTTGTGAGTTCCCATCTTCTCTCCTCAGCCTTATCACCTGGTCCTTGACTGTTGTCTTCCTTCTGATGTGACTGAACATCAGTTTCGGGTCGGACTTAACTTTCGATGCTATGTCGTTTTCGTACTGTTTCTGGGCCTCCCTCCGTACTTGTGCATACTCGTTTCTAGCTCTTCTACTAATCTCTTTGTATACTTGGGTTCTTTTTCCTTCTGTACCGTTTCCATTCTCTGATACTTGAGTCTTTGCCTCCCCGCACCTTTGGATAAACCAGGGGCTCTTTCTGGCCTTCCCATTTAATCCTTTTCCTTTAAACCGTTTTTCTGCCCTCCTTGCACTTTGCCCCTAAGTATTCCATCATTTCATTCATTGTCAGTCCTTCCAATCTTTTCAATCTTGTGTGTGTGTATTGTTGTGTGTGTGTGTGTGTGTGTGTGTGTGTGTGTGTGTGTGTGTGTGTGTGTGTGTGTGTGTGTGTGTGTGTGTGTGTGTGTGTGTGTGTGTGTGTGTCATTGTGTTCATAGTTTTTTCCAAAAAATTTGAAATAATGATTAATATATTATAGGTGAAGGTGTTATACAGCGCCTGGGAATGGTAACTATCATGTTGGGTTCCAGGAAGGGGGGGCTGCACCACATTCCTTGGAACAAAAACTCATCATCACCGTCTCAATGTATGTGAGTGTTTTCTTTTGCCTCTGGCAGGCCGAGTTGTTTACCAAAAAAAAAATTTAAATTTTCGCTTTTTTTTATCTCACAATTAACTTACACGTTCAAAACTTGTCCTCAAATTATAGAAAAAATTTCGATTATATTTATGTAGATAATACGAAATGCATCATAAATCATTATAAATACAAAAAAAATGTAATATTAATCCCCAATTATAATGATCTTCACAGTTTTTTTGTCATTATATTACACTTTTTTTCCAACTTTTTTTTAAAAATCTGTAATTTTATTAATAATTTTAATGGGGGTATCGATATATAAATAACATAAAAAAAAAATCCTAATGATTATCGATAATTCTTTTCTTATAATTATTAACGGTACTTTTTAAATTTTTATCATAATTATTGATAGTACTTTGTAGTTTTTAACATAATTAAATGGTTAACATCCCCGGGCCCCGGGGTTGCTGTCAATCAGATACTCTGTAAAAAAAATTTTTTTTACAATGTTTTCTACTCCGCTTCCTCAGAAAAATTATAGTT
>WNWK01039506.1:0-17422 GCA_009830355.1 Cherax destructor
AATCTGCTTCTACTTATCCTAGAGTGGTTAATGACCTAATGGGTTTAGCACTCTCCATAACTATAATGTGATGCATAGTATCAATGTTTTGTTATTTTCTCGCTCAACCACGACTGGCTAATTGTAACTTACGGGTTTAGCACTTGAATTTATTATCGTTATTGACTTATTTACATATAGATTCATCCATTTTTGTAAATTTTTTGTGAATTTAATTTAGCCATATATAATTGCAGTACCTGTATTTGTGGCTACAAAATTAGAGATATAGTATGTCCTTTTCTCGTATCAGATTTTACTACCTCCCGTTGCCCTGGCGCTGGACCCTATGGGTCTGGTGGCCATCTCCCATCAAAAGAAGAAGCACATTGACCATCATTCATTCAATGGCTTGTCTTGCTAAAGTTTGGACATAATTCAATTAACATGAACTGTAAAATCTCACCCATCCTGGGGTTTACAATTACAGAATCTCCTCATAGCGATGTACTCATTTACCAATGATTCAGATTTATGACCAGCTCTCTGACCAGTATATCCCCTCAGGAAGGTTCCTTGATGCTGGTGAGGGCTCTTGACCTAGGGTCCCTCAAAGGGAGGTTCCTTGATGTGGTGAGGGGCTCTTGATCTAGGAAATTTGATCTGATCTCTGTTCCTGAATTCCTAGAATACCTTCCATTCTCCCCATCCCTACAGGCGCTGTATAATCCTACGGGTTTAGCGTTCCCCCATGATTATAATAATAATAATCCGACCAGCATGAATACCTAAATGATGTATATTAGAGCTGATTTCCTCTATTTTGTTTATTACAATATACAATACACTACTGTATAAATATTTAAAAATATACTAAAAATGTTATAAATGGTACAAGGTGACATCAAAAGCAATATCAAAGATGGTTGACACAAACCCACTACCATTATAGTATGATCCTCATTAGCAATGAATTTGTTTACTGCGGGGTCTTAGGACCAACTCCATCTTAAGGAGGGAGGCTGTATAACCTTAATTTTAAAGGGGTGGAAGGTATGCCAGTGGAAGGCCTTGGTCAGACAACCAAAAACTCCAGCTGTGGGTCATCATATGACTAAGACCAGCGTTGGAAACACTTGTCTTAGTGTCCTGACACCTTGCCTAACCTAACCATTCATCAGAGTATAGGCATTATACAGTGGAACCTGGGTTTTCGTATGCCAAAGCTTGCATGTAAAACCACAATTATTCTCTTTAAAATGTATTTTTGATAATATTTACCATAAGAAATAATGTAAATCCAATTAATCAGTTCCAGACACCCAAAAATATTAACAAAAAATACATTTTATGGAGAATAACTGTGGTTTTACATGCAAGCTGGGCATACAAAAACCCAGGTTCCACTGTACTTCGCACTTTCAAGACTAAAAGTCCAGCTAACTAATCTGAATCCCTTCATAAGTGTTACCTTGCTCACTCCGACAGCACACAAAATCCATTAAACCATAAGTTAACACTCTGACCAAGCATATAACATATTTAGCACATCCTGCCCTGCAGTGCTGTAAGTATATTTAGGAACAGGTACACATAAGTACAATTATCATACAAATTGTCCTGTGGCTGGGTTGGTAGTGCACTCAGCTCACACAGTGAGGTCCATGGTTTGATCCCCGGTATGGGTGAAAAACTAGGATGTTTTCTTAAGACACCTGCTGTCCATGTTCACCTAGCAATAAGTAGGTACCTGGGTGTTAGTCACCTTACACCTGCTGTCCATGTTCACCCAGCAGTAGGTAGGAACCTGGGTGTTGGGTGTTAGGTGACAGGAGTGAGTGGCATCCTGGGTACAAAATTAACCTAAGTTGTGGGAAATGCTCTACATAACCAGGGACTTTCTATATAATATGTCATTGATGTCAGCTATGGTCTGTATAATAATAATAATAATAATAATAATAATTTTTATTTCAATGCATGTTACAAGTGTACAATGTTATTGGTAGTTACAAATATAATACAATTATAAAACTGTAATGCAAGGAGAGCCACTGGCATGCCATGGCATTAGGGGCAGTTTATTCTAGAGACTTATTCACTAAGTACTTAATGCTAAAGAAATTGATTGAGTTTATTCTAGTTCTATATTATTTAAATTATTAAATGGTTATACATACTATTTAAAGACAATACAAGAGAAATTGGTTGAGTTTAATCTAGTTGTAGAATTTATTTCAAATTACAGTATGTTGATGCTATACTAGTATAATAACAATACTAGAAATAGTTTTTAGAGTTTCATCTAGGTATATATTTTATTTCAAATTAAGAAAATGATGATACTATAAGATTTTAAATGACAATATGATGATATAAGATTGCAACAAGTGTTAAGGAGGATGAACATATCAAAATGAGATCTTCTTAAGTAAAATAATATTGGGTTTGGAAGTTTGTTACAGTATGAGTATTTAGTATAGGGTGAGTAGGTGACTTTGAGAAGAGTCTTGAATTGATTTTCCGACAAGGTTAACTTGATATTTACTGGTAATAATTCCAGATTTTGGGGCCCTTTATGTGCATAGAATTTTTACATTGGTTAGTATGGACTCGGGGTATGTCAAATAGTGATCTGTGTCTTGTGTCATGTTCGTGGGACCTATTAAAGTTGTTGAGGAGAATTCTGAGCGCAGGGTTGATATTAGCATGTAGAGTTTTATGTATGTAGAAGGCACATGAATAGGTATGAATATTTTTATGGTGAGTAGTTTTAAGGTTCTGAATATAGGTGGAGTATGCTGTCTAGAGTGGAATTTGTTATCATCCTGACTGCAGCCTTTTGCTGGGTTATGAGTGGTCTAAGGTGATTTAATGTTGTTGAGCCCCATGCACAGATTCCATAGGTGAGATAAGGGTAGATAAGAGAATGATATAGTGCAATGAGAGCTGGTTGAGGCACATAATAGCGTATCTTAGATAATATACCTACTGTCCTTGAGATTTTCTTGGAAATTTGTTGTATGTGTGTTTGGAATTTAAGACTACTGTCAAGGTGGATTCCTAGGAATTTTCCCTCTGTGAGCCTTGTGATGGGTGAACCATTTAGCGTTATGTTAAGTGGAACATTTGTAGCTTTGTTTCCAAACTGAATGTAGTAGGTCTTGTCCGTATTGAGAGTAAGCTTATTTGTCATCATCCATGTTGATATTTTCTGTAATTCGGCATTAACTGTGTTGGCTAGTACGACTGGATTTGGGTGAGAGAAGACATATGTTGTGTCATCTGCAAACAAAATGGGTTTGAGTAGTTGTGATGCATTCGGTAGGTCATTTATGTAAATGAGGAATAGGAGTGGCCCCAGGACACTACCTTGAGATATAGATATAAACATTATTATTATTATTATATAGTATGTTATTAATGATAATAATAATAATAATATAATAATAGTATCTTTATTTCTACAAGTACATGTACAAGGTATGCAGACCATAACAGACATCAATGACATACTACTATATAGAAAGCCGCTTGTTATGCTGAGCATTTCCCGCTTAGTACCAAACTTGCACACGAGAGTCACTCCCTACGAAAGCAAAAGACTCGGCAGGCGATGTAACATCCCCCCAATGAAGAGCAGGGGTGCCACTAGCATGTTGAGGGACAACACAATAAGTGTCAGGGGCCCAAGATTGTTCAACTGCCTCCCAGCATACATCAGGGGGATTACCAACAAGCCCCTGGCTGTCTTCAAGCAGGCACTGGACAGGCACCTAAAGTTGGTACCTGACCAGCCAGGCTGTGGTTCGTACGTTGGACTGTGTGCGGCCAGCAGTAACAGCCTGGTTGATCAGGTTCTGGTCCAACAGGAGGCCTGGTCACAGACTGGGCTGCGGGGGCGTTGACCCCTGGAATTCTCTCCAGGTAGACTCCAGGATGTGACCCACACCAGTTCACTAACACCCAGGTACCCATTTTACACTGATGGGTGAACACAGATGTAGTGGAGGTAGGTTCCATTCATAGCTTTAAGAAGAGGTATTGTGGAAAATATTGGTATTTTCCGAAAGTTGTAATTGATAAACTTTCCAATATGAATTGATATCATTGCTGTGTTGCTGTTGGCTTAACATTAACTGAAAAGAACCAACGAATTCACACGCATGCGCAAGAGGCCTCGTGAAGTGGGCAGGGAGCTGGGTAGAGGGGAATAGGCAGACTGTGAACTGGGAGCCTACCGACCCGATCAGGTGATGGGATGGCCTGTCGAATTTGGAGATTCCGCCCACCAAATCGGATTTAATTACCTCCGTTCGTAATGTGGAGGAATATCCAGTGACGAGGGGAATATCAAGTGGGACAATCGGTCCAGGAGGTCCAGTAATAGGACAATAATTGTGAAATAAGGTGGGCCGCCGGAGTGCGCGGTCATAGGCCTATTTGAACTGAGTGAAATAACCATACGGCAGAATAAAGTCGTAACCCTGATGCAGGGGAGTTTCGTCTTAGAAGAGACTGAAATATATTCGATGAACTTTGGGAAATGATGAATATAGTGAAACCGAGTTGTAAATAATCAGGGGTTGATTGTATCGGGCGAGGCTACTAGCTTGGGTACGCCATACCCCGACCGCCATATTGGATGTGATTGAAATGAACTAACCTATCGCAAGTTATCTACTCGAAATTCAAGTATCGAGACTGTGAATGTGTATAAACTAGTGGGGCATTAAGCCAGGATACACGTAATATGTAAAGTTATACGTATAAACAGTACAAACGGTCGGATTAGTGCGAGGATCTGATTCGCTACCCCGACCAACCACATGTTAACGAACGCTCGGTCTCGTGGGCGTATAAGAGTGCACGGAAATTAACCTTCCTTGACTCGACGAGACAGCTAATACCATCGCGATCGAATCAGATCGCAGGAGGACGTCAACAACGGAACGACTCCCTCATCTAAAGCTAAGTACTCTGCTGTTTACTTTGTTATTGGCCAATGATATTGTTACGCACAGTAGATGTACTTTAGCTAGGTCAACGATCTACGATACACCGCTATGATGCTGTTAATTAGGTGAGTGTTGGTCATGTTAATTGAACTATGTGTTCTCTACCTCTTCTCCGTGTGATCAGTTGTTCAACAACCAATACAGTCCACTTAAATTTAACCTGACATAACTATAATAAATGATCTTCTCAGATTTATTTATACTGGTCCAGAGTGCAGTGGGCTAACGAGAATATTGAAGGTACCCCCTCGGTGCGGCCAGGAGCGGGTAAAGTTCTCACATACCTTAAAGGGAATGACTGCGGTAAAATTTATACGAGTCGGTCATCTCCCTGGGAGTTTGTTTATTGCTAGTGGCTGTGTCCCAGATAGACTTCTCTCACAATTCCCCACAGGTATGATAAAGCACATGGCAGAGGGAGAGTGACCCAGTAGTGGCCAGTGAAGAGGTGGGGCCAGGAGCTATGAATCGACCCCTGCAACCACAACTAGGTGAGTACAACTAGGTGATTACAGACAGGTGTAAGGAAAAACGCCCAATGTTTCTACCCTCGCTGGGAATCGAACCCAGACACTCACCGTGTGAAGCCAGAGCTTTACCAACTATTACAAACTCAAGTTCTTAAGGCCTGTTAACCTGGTCATAAAAGGGAGCTTGGAACAAAGTAAACACAGTAGAAAAACTTTGAATTGTATTTTCCTTCACCAAGTATATATAGATTTATACAAAGTATGTACACTATATACAGCAGAATAGGTATTAGTGCACGCCACGGTAGTTAGTTTAATATCTTTATTATGCACCCCATACCCATCCTGTGGGCAGTCAAGGTAAAACAGCAGACAAGAGACAACCGTGCATCAACCAGCACAGAATGAAAATGACAAGGGTAAAAACCGTGTGTGGTAACCACGTCACCTTTACCATTGCCAGATCCACATTATGATTAACTGAACCTAGGTACTGATCTGACGATGGGGCCCCGATCGTCAGACCCTTTTATGAAGGTGTGACATGTGCTGAATAAAGGTTACGTACTCTGCATGGCACACCAACCAGGCCATGGGCCACCATATTTCCCTATGTAGTTATCAACACTACTGTCTATGAAAGAAAGACATAAGGGGAAACACTGTCTGTATGACCCTTGTGGGTTTAGCGCTTAGTTACAATTATAATAAATTAAAACACTGATTTGAGAGTTCCTTGAGGTCCCTGCAGGCATCTCAGTAAATTTGAACACCATAACAAGTCAGAAGTTGAGACAGACTATCTGTCTATCTCTATTCTATGAGGATAGACTGAGGGCACTGTCTATTCTACGAGGATAAACTGAGGGCACTGTCTATTTTACGAGGATAGCCTGAGGGCAGTGTCAGGGCACTGTGTATTCTATGAGGATAGACTGAGGGGAAAGTCTATCCTACGAGGATAGACTGAGGGCACTGTGTATTCTATGAGGATAGACTGAGGGGACTGTCTATCCTACGAGGATAGACTGAGGGTACTGTCTATCCTATGAGGATAGACTGAGGACAGTCCACCGTTGAAGACACTGCAAGACTCCAAGCAGACATAAACCAAATCTTTAAATGGGCTGCAGAAAACAATATGAAGTTCAATGATGAGAAATTTCAATTACTCAGATACGGAAAACGTGAAGAAATTAAAATCTCATCGGAGTACAAAACTAATTCCAACCACACAATAGAGCGAAAAACTAATGTCAAAGACCTGGGAGTGATCATGTCAGAGGATCTCACCTTCAAGGACCATAACAATGTAGCAATTGCATCTGCTCGAAAAATGACAGGATGGATAATGAGAACCTTCAAAACCAGGGATGCCAAGCCCATGTTGACACTTTACAGGTCGCTTGTTCTATCTAGGCTGGAATATTGCTGCACACTAACTGCACCTTTCAAGGCGGGTGAAATTGCTGACCTTGAAAATGTGCAGAGAACCTTCACCGCACGCATAAGTGCGATAAACCACCTCAATTACTGGGAACGCTTGAAGTTCCTAAACCTGTACTCTCTAGAACGCAGGCGGGAGAGATACATTATTATATACACATGGAAAATTCTCGAGGGCTTAGTACCAAACTTGCACACAAAAATCACTCCCTACGAAAGCAAAAGACTCGGCAGGCGATGTAACATTCCCCCAATGAAGAACAGGGGTGCCACTAGCACGTTGAGGGACAACACAATAAGTGTGAGGGGCCCAAGATTGTTCAAGTGCCTCTCAGCATACATCAGGGGGATTACCAACAAACCCCTGGCTGTCTTCAAGCAGGCACTGGACAGGCACCTAAAGTCGGTACCTGATCAGCCGGGCTGTGGTTCGTACGTTGGACTGCGTGCGGCCAGCAGTAACAGCCTGGTTGATCAGGCTCTGGTTCAACTGGAGGCCTGGTCACAGACCGGGCCGCGGGGGCGTTGACCCCTGGAATTCTCTCCAGGTAGACACACGGAGGGCCCGGGTTCGATTCCCGGCGGGTGGAAACATTTCGACGCGTTTCCTTACACCTGTTGTCCTGTTCATTTAGCAGCAAATAGGTACCTGTGTGCTAGTCGACTGGTGTGGGTCGCATCCTGGGGGACAAGATTGAGGACCCCAATGGAAATAAGACAGTCCTCGATGACGCACTGACTTTCTTGGGTTACTCTGGGTGGCTAACCCTCCGGGGTTAAAAATCCGAAGAAAATCTTATCTTATCTCTTATCTATAAGGATAGACTGAGGACACTGTCTATCCTACGAGGATAGACCGAGGACACTGTCTATCCTACGAGGATAGACCGAGGACACTATCCTACGATGATAGAATGAGGGCACTGTCTATCCTACGAGGATAAACTGAGGGCACTGTCTATCCTACGAGGATAGACTGAGGACACTGTCTATCCTACGAGGATAGACTGAGGACACTGTCTATCCTACGAGGATAGACTGAGGACACTGTCTATCCTACGAGGATAGACCGAGGACACTATCCTACGATGATAGAATGAGGGCACTGTTTATCCTACGAGGATAGACTGAGGACACTGTCTATCCTACGAGGATAGACTGAGGACACTGTCTATCCTACGAGGATAGACTGAGGACACTGTCTATCCTACGAGGATAGACCGAGGACACTGTCTATCCTACGAGGATAGACCGAGGACACTATCCTACGATGATAGAATGAGGGCACTGTCTATCCTACGAGGATAGACTGAGGACACTGTCTATCCTACGAGGATAAACTGAGGGCACTGTCTATCCAGGTTAACCTATGTTAACTTTTAAGGATACTACTTATGCCCGCAATGCACAGCATATTAGGGGCTTTTGGCATGTACATCTCATTAATAACTAAGTAATAACTATGTAATAACTATGTATAACTATGTCTACCATGTATCATTGTACCATGTCTCAATAAAGTATTATTATTATTATTAATATTACTACTACTACTACTACTACTACTACTACTACTACTACTATAATAATAATAATAATAATGATAATAATAATAATAATAATAATGGTTAACTAACAAGGACAATCATGGTTAATATATAAGGTTAATCAAGGTTAAGTTAGTATTATTTTATCTTATCGTGGATAATGTCCTACCCAACACGTGGCTCCTGGGGTTCGAGTCCCGGCTTCTTATCCTTCCCGTCGACGGATTTAGCGCTTCCGCTGTGGATTTATGGCCGGATAATTTTGCCAGGACAACTAGTTAACCACACAGACTAACTGTTAACCACAAGCAGAGTTAATTGTCAGTCCTAGCAGACACAGCAGACATTTAATAAGAAATTAGCAACTCCAGCTGCGCGCACCTCCCGCCTTGGGAGGCGCCCTGAGAGACTTATGATTTATATATTTTTTCCAAATTTCCCCTGATTAATTGGATGATTTTAGGATATGAGGCGATATATTAGTCATCGGCGGTTAATCTGACGTAGGTTTGATGCAGATCGCTCATGTAGTTCCCGATATATTTAGATTCCCGTCAAGAGGACGTATGGTGTATGGCATCTCTGTACTGTGACTTGGGGTGTGTATAAGTGTGTATGAAGCAGCAGATGATAGTATACCAGTATAGTGGCACCTTCTACCTCTACTCCAGTGCCTCTACTCACTCTACCGTACTCTACATCTACGTATTTACCTTCTACGAGCGTCATTTTACAGGTAAGTGAAGCCCCCGTCACTGTAGCAGTTGAGTACACACACAGGTGGGTCGATTTAGTGGAGGAATCAATAGTTGTATTGGAGCACGTGGGTTGTATACTTAGATATATTGGTACTGTTGTACCATGCTGGTACTGTGTGGTAGTGTTGTACCATGCTGGTGCTTTGTGGTAATGTTGTACCATGCTGGTGCTGTGTGGTAGTGTTGTACCATGCTGGTGCTGTGTGGTAGTGTTGTACCATGCTGGTGCTGTGTGGTAGTGTTGTACCATGCTGGTGCTGTGTGGTAGTGTTGTACCATGCTGGTGCTGTGTGGTAGTGTTGTACCATGCTGGTGCTGTGTGGTAGTGTTGTACCATGCTGGTGCTGTGTGGTAGTGTTGTACCATGCTGGTGCTGTGTGGTAGTGTTGTACCATGCTGGTGCTGTGTGGTAGTGTTGTACCATGCTGGTGCTGTGTGGTAGTGTTGTACCATGCTGGTGCTGTGTGGTAGTGTTGTACCATGCTGGTGCTGTGTGGTAGTGTTGTACCATGCTGGTGCTGTGTGGTAGTGTTGTACCATGCTGGTGCTGTGTGGTAGTGTTGTACCATGCTGGTGCTGTGTGGTAGTGTTGTACCATGCTGGTGCTGTGTGGTAGTGTTGTACCATGCTGGTGCTGTGTGGTAGTGTTGTACCATGCTGGTGCTGTGTGGTAGTGTTGTACCATGCTGGTGCTGTGGGCTCACCAGACAATTCTTTCTGAGAATTCTTCCTAATTAGGGATATGTAACCGGTGTTGTGGCACCAGTATTGTGGCGCCGGTGTTGTGGCACCAGTATTGTGGCGCCGGTGTTGTGGCACCAGTATTGTGGCGCCGGTGTTGTGGCACCAGTATTGTGGCGCCGGTGTTGTGGCACCAGTATTGTGGCGCCGGTGTTGTGGCACCAGTATTGTGGCGCCGGTGTTGTGGCACCAGTATTGTGGCGCCGGTGTTGTGGCACCAGTATTGTGGCGCCGGTGTTGTGGCACCAGTATTGTGGCGCCGGTGTTGTGGCACCAGTATTGTGGCGCCGGTGTTGTGGCACCAGTATTGTGGCGCCGGTGTTGTGGCACCAGTATTGTGGCGCCGGTGTTGTGGCACCAGTATTGTGGCGCCGGTGTTGTGGCACCAGTATTGTGGCGCCGGTGTTGTGGCACCAGTATTGTGGCGCCGGTGTTGTGGCACCAGTATTGTGGCGCCGGTGTTGTGGCACCAGTATTGTGGCGCCGGTGTTGTGGCACCAGTATTGTGGCGCCGGTGTTGTGGCACCAGTATTGTGGCGCCGGTGTTGTGGCACCAGTATTGTGGCGCCGGTGTTGTGGCACCAGTATTGTGGCGCCAGTATTGTGGTGGTGGTGGTTAATGATAGTGCTAGTGGCTAGTTTATTGTGCACCTCGTATGCATCTTGAGAGGCCTAGGAACTAGGCCTCTCAAGGGTTAACAGGAGTACATCTACATTTATATCTAGATGTAACTTATCTCTTACAAACTTATGAAACTTGCTTAATATATCTGGTATTTTATTTTTATTAATATATTTTGACATATTACATAAGTTAGTATACTGTATATTACACTGATCATCTCGGTATTACACTGTCCGTCTCTGTATTACACTGCCCATCTCTGTATTACACTGCCCATCTCTGTATTACACTGCCCGTCTCTGTATTACACTGCCCGTCTCTGTATTACACTGTCCGTCTCTGTATTACACTGTCCGTCTCTGTATTACACTGCCCGTCTCTGTATTACACTGCCCGTCTCTGTATTACACTGTCCGTCTCTGTATTACACTGCCCATCAATGTATTACACTGACAATGTAAATAACTTTTTTACCTTATTCCTAGTATATATCCTTTATAGTATAATAACATATCTCCTACAGTGTATAATATTAAAAGTATTAAATGGACCCCAATGGAAATAAGTCACTGACTTTTTTTTGGGTTATCTTAGGTTTTCTACACATATGCTGCTATGTATGATAATATATGTAACTGTATTTGTGTATACCTGAATAAACTTGCTTACCATCTCTGTATTACACTGATCATCTCTATATTGCACTTCCAAGTGTGGTGGTAGTGGTGACTGATGGTGGTAGTGGTGACTGATGGTGGTAGTGGTGACTGATGGTGGTAGTGGTGACTGATGGTGGTAGTGGTGACTGATGGTGGTAGTGGTGGTTGTTGCATCATCCAGGCGTGTGTGCGTGTACACACACACGCCTCAAACACTTGTATTGACTCACAGCTGCAACGTTGCTAGACTGTTGCATAAGCTCTCTCTCTCTCTCTCTCTCTCTCTCTCTCTCTCTCTCTCTGTCTTATAGTAGGTGAGGTAATCCCTCACTGACACAGTCAGTCGGTGAGTTTATTGAGTTCATTACCTTTGTAACTTGTGAGTTCATTACCTTTGTAACTTGTGAGTTCATTACCTTTGTAACTTGTGAGTTCATTACCTTTGTAACTTGTGAGTTCATTACCTTTGTAACTTGTGAGTTCATTACCTTGTAACTTGCTCAGCTATCAAAACTTTGGAATCCAGTCCCTGGACCCATTATGTACCTCTGTAATCTTTTGACTACCGCCCACAGGATGGGTATGGGGTGACTACCGCCCACACCGTGGGTATGGGGTGACTACCGCCCACACCGTGGGTATGGGGTGACTACCGCCCACACCGTGGGTATGGGGTGACTACCGCCCACACCGTGGGGTATGGGGTGACTACCGCCCACACCGTGGGTATGGGGTGACTACCGCCCACACCGTGGGTATGGGGTGACTACCGCCCACACCGTGGGTATGGGTGACTACCGCCCACACCGTGGGTATGGGGTGACTACCGCCCACACCGTGGGTATGGGTGACTACCGCCCACACCGTGGGTATGGGGTGACTACCGCCCACACCGTGGGTATGGGGTGACTACCGCCCACACCGTGGGAATGGGTGACTACCGCCCACACCGTGGGATGGGGTGACTACCGCCCACACCGTGGGTATGGGGTGACTACCGCCCACACCGTGGGATGGGATACCGCCCACACCGTGGTGACTACCGCCCACACCGTGGGTATGGGGTGACTACCGCCCACACCGTGGGTATGGGGTGACTACCGCCCACACCGTGGGTATGGGGTGACTACCGCCCACACCGTGGGTATGGGGTGACTACCGCCCACACCGTGGGTATGGGTGACTACCGCCCACACCGTGGGTATGGGGTGACTACCGCCCACACCGTGGGTATGGGGTGACTACCGCCCACACCGTGGGTATGGGGTGACTACCGCCCACACCGTGGGTATGGGGTGACTACCGCCCACACCGTGGGTATGGGGTGACTACCGCCCACACCGTGGGTATGGGGTGACTACCGCCCACACCGTGGGTATGGGGTGACTACCGCCCACACCGTGGGTATGGGGTGACTACCGCCCACACCGTGGGTATGGGCTGCATAATAAAGATATTAAACTAAGAGGCAGACATAGGCACAATTATCATAGGCTTATGGACTGATTACATCATCTTCATTACTACTGCTGCCTTTGTATGTGACTGAAGAAGTCTACTGTGTAGGCAAAACGTTTAATCAATAAAGATACCCAACTGTTGCACATGTGTCTTGCCTCAACACTGGCTCTGTAGCCTCAAGCTGACCTAGGTAACCATCACAAAGAGGAAGTTGTCAGTCCTGGCTACAAATTCCCTATATCATGGATTATTGTGTGCACCTGAGGTGCACCCAGCCCTCACAGCACAGGTGTGGCTGCCCACTGAGGTGTACCCAGCCCTCACAGCACAGGTGTGGCTGCCCACTGAGGTGTACCCAGCCTTCACAGGACAGGTGTGGCTACCCACTGAGGTGCACCCAGCCTTCACAGGACAGGTGTGGCTGCCCACTGAGGTGCACCCAGCCCTCACAGGACAGGTGTGGCTGCCCACTGAGGTGCACCCAGCCCTCACAGGACAGGTGTGTCTGCCCACTGAGGTGCACCCAGCCCTCACAGGACAGGTGTGGCTGCCCACACCTGTGACACAGGAAAGACAAGGTTAAACTCAGTCGTCTTAATCTCTGGCCATCTTACTGACACCAAGAAATGACCTCGATTTTTAATGATTCCCACAGTGGAAAACACTAACAGTAATCCATTAATTATTTTTTACATTCGCCACCCAGCTCTCGTGAGAGAAGGGTGTGCTACTCTGGTCTCTGGCCCCTGGTGGAGACTGTGAGCAACTTTATTTTCACTGTCATGGCGGTGGTGGGCAGACGCCGCATCAACACCGTCTGCATAGACATGGTTACAGGAGTAATTCAACCTGCTGTGGCGGCTACAGTAATACCTACTATTCTTCGTGATATATACAATATTGATATGGAGGAACTGTATAGAGTGGCACTAAATGGCATGAACAGGATCTTCGTGAAGTTGTTAACAGCTGCAGCATATGAGACATTGGTAGAGCGACATCAGGACGTCTACACGGTCAATGCGACGTTGCAGGTGCGATTAAAGGATGTGTCGCGCACCTACACATGGGTAAAGGTAAAGAATGTGCCTTTTGAGGCAGATCAAATGGATGTGGGACGTGTCTTCAGCGAGTATGGGACAGTACATCTGGCAATGGCAGGAAAGTGGAGTGTGGGACCCATGGAGGGACTTCCTGAGGGATCTTTCACTTTAAAGATGTCGTTAAGGAGGCCCATTCCATCTTACATCATTATGGCTGAGTTTCGTACGCAAGTGTATGTGACTTACGCAGGACAAAGGAGGACGTGCAGGATATGTGGGAATTTTGATCATGTAGCAGCGGATTGTTTGCGGAGAGGTGCTCAACGAACCGCTGAACGCAAGATCCCGACAGAACCACAGGGAAAGTATGAGGGGATGGCTGGTGATGAGGGACAGCAGCAAAGGACCAGGAGCTGGAGTGAAATAGTGGAGGGTGTGGCAGAACCGTGCCACCCATCAGAGCCTACTTTGGAGAGAGAGGTGAATGAAAAGGAGGTTGAGGAAGTACCTGTGATGGAGGAAGGCATGGATGTGCCTCTGGTGGAAGTGATTCAGGGATTACTGGATGATCCATTACAGGTGTTGCATGTTGGGGATGGGGCAGATTTGGTGGAGCAGGCACGAGTTGGGATTGACTCAGGGCAGGAGAGTCCTGAGGTAGCAGCATTGGTGCGTGAGTGCATCAATGTGGAGGTGCATCAGAGTGATAGTGGGGACATGATGGAGGTGGGGAGCGGGTCGCGGAAGCGATCTGGCATGGTCGAAGATCATGATGATATCTTGACACCGGCCCAGAGGGTCACGAAGAAGCCTTTGGTGGAAGTGAAGGGGAATGAAAGGGGAGGGGAGTTGGCAAGAGATGATGGTAAGGATGCTGCTAAGGGCAGCAAAAGTGTGGGTAAGGGGGGTGGTAAAGGAAGGATAATGTCACAGTCCGTGCAGAGGTCAAAAGGTAAACCCACTCATTTATATTCCAGTGTCTAACTATTAATGTTAATGGGTTGAGGGCAGAGGTCAAGCGACGGTGGGTAGAGGGAACTTTGAGAAGGTATGGTGTGCAAGTGGGGTTCCTACAGGAGCACAATTATAGATGTGGACGTGAATTATGTTTGCAGGGATATGAGGTGTATGCAGGGTCTTCAGGGAAATTAAAAGGGGTGTGGCAGTGGTCATTAGCACGTCAAGCCCCTTTGTATTACGAGCGTGGGAGGAGAGTGGGGGAAGGGTGGTAAGGGTGGAGGGTGATTGGGGGTGAAGGCTTCTCGAAGAGTGAAAATTGATTTTTTAAACGATTACATGGTGGGGGCATTGGGAGGTTTGCCGGCGTGGCAATATTGGGAGGGATTTTAATAGTGTAATTAGAAAAAGGATGTGGAACCTAGGGGAGCGGGGTGTGAGTTGGGGGCATTGAGGGATTTATCGAGTGTGCAGGTTTTAGGGACGTAGTGGGAGGGGGGTTTTGTGGAGTATACTTTGTTAGGAAGGATATGCGGCGCGTTTGGATAGGGTATATGTGACGGGGAGGGTGGTTGTAGGGAGGGTGCAGACTTTTGATGTGGGATTCTCGGATCATAGGGGTGTTCTGGCAGATGTGAGTTGGGAAGGGGTGATTAGGTGGTATCAGAGTTATTGGAAGCTGAATGGTAGATTATTGACTGGCATGGGTAGGGCGGATGATTTTAGGAGGTGGTGGGGGTCATTGTGGGAGCAAAGGGGAGAGGATAATACTGATTTGGTGGAATGGTGGGAGAGCTGTGCGAAAATAGGAATTAGGGAATATTATCAGAAGCTGGGGCGAGAGGTGTGCTGGAGGTATGGTCTACAAAAGTATCTTGAGGGGTTGTTGCAAGGTTGTTATGAGCGTGGAGGAGTGCAGGTGATGGATGAGATTCGAGGTTTGAAAGA
This sequence comes from Cherax destructor, assembly GCA_009830355.1. NCBI lineage: Eukaryota > Metazoa > Arthropoda > Malacostraca > Decapoda > Parastacidae > Cherax > Cherax destructor. Next base: position 15,653 of record WNWK01039506.1, read on the forward strand.
AAGACTGAGGGATTTGCAAAATGAGAGGTTTGATGCGTGCAGAGTGAGAGCGGGTAAGCATGATGTTTTATGGGGTGACAAACCATCGCGGTACGTTGTGGGCAGGTGTAGGGGGCGCAGAGAGGCTATGACGATAGACTACCTGGATGTGGAGGAGGATTTGGAAGGATTCAATAGGGGTCAACGTTTACAGACGACTGAGGCGATGGGAGTTTACGTAGATAAGTGGTTTGAGGCGTATTTGCGGAGCAAGGGTGGGGGCAGGAGTGAAGGTGAGATTGTAGAGGAGGGTGTGGTAGGGTTTTGGGGACAAGGACAGGTTGTGTCTGGAGGGAGAAATAACAGAGGAGGAGGTGTGGGAGGCGGTGAATGGAATGAGTAGGGAAAGGCGCCTGGTATGGATGGTATGGTGAATGAATTTTATAGGGTATATTGGGATGTGTTGAAGGAATGTATGGTGGCCTTGATGAATTGTATGAAGAGTAGGTGTAGAATGGGGAGGGAGCAGGGCATGGGGGTGGTAGTATTAGTTAAGAGTAATCAGGGGAACATGGTGCAGAATTATAGACCTCTGGTAATGATGAATGCAGATTATAAAATCTTTGCGAAGGTTTTGGGAACAGATTGAAGAGAGTATTGCAGAAGGTGATAGCGGAAGGACAACGTGGATACCAGGTAGGTGTATGATTGAGGGACATGAACACATCAAGGGATTTATAGAGGGGGCTGGGGGAGGAGTATTAGCGTTGGACTGGAAGGGGGCATATGATAGTGTGGAGAGAGGGATGCTGTATGCGATCATGAGAAAACAGGGGTTTGGTGAGGAGGTAGTTAGGTGGGTAGAGACGGTGTATTCGGGGGCTACTGTGCGTGTGCAGGTGAATGGGAAATTGGGAAGGGTGGTACGAATGGATAGGGGTTTGCGACAGGGATGTCCATTATCCCAGATATTGTTCGCGTGCATGCAAGATCCCTTTTACAGGATGATTGTGAAGAATGTGGGGGTGGGTGGGATACGGCAGGGAGGGAGGAAATGATATAGTGGGGTATGTGGACGATACCACGGTGCTGGTGAGAATGGAAGAGGATTGAAGATTATTGAGGGGCTCTAAGGGTGTTTTGTGCAGCTACGGGTATGAGAATTAATGGGCGAAATCGCGTTTGTTGGAGGTAGGGCATGGATTGGAGGTAGATTGGCTGAGAGATATGGGTGGATTATTGTGGATAGTCTGAAAATTTGTGGTATTATGTATATGGGTGACAGTATGGAGGCCAGAGGGTGAACTCTGGGAGGGTGGTGCAACTAGCGCTAGATAGGTTGGAGGGCGAGGGATCTTTCCTTGCATCAGAGGGTGATAGCGGTGAACGTGCTGATCTACAGTAGACTGTGGCACGTGGCAGTGGTGTACCCTCTGATGCAGGAGGATGTGAGAGGGTTGGAGGTGAGGGTTTTTCAATTTCTTTGGTAAACACTGGTTGAAAGGAGGTGGTTAGGAAAGAGGGGAGTTGGGGGGGTTTGGGGGTTATTTTGGGGGGAAAGGAGGGGGTTTATGGTTTGTTTGGAAACGGGTAGGTGGGGCTGGGAAAAAAATGAGGGGGGCCACCGTGGGAGCCCGGGGGAGCCCGGGGGTGCGCAGGGTGGTGGGGGGGGGGTTGGGGCCTTTTTGGGATATATTTGGGTTTTGATTGGAGGAGGGTGCAAGAAGTGAAACTAGTGTTTTGGGGGTCGCGTGGGGGGAAAGGGTTGGGGTTGGGGGTGGCTGAATACCC
>WNWK01039507.1:0-17420 GCA_009830355.1 Cherax destructor
GCTGCCTGAGGGGTTACCAACACTTGAAAATGATTAATATTCGGGGGAAAGGGGGAAATTTTTTGTTTTTAAAATGTATGGAGGTCTTCCATGGGGGGATGGGGGAAATCTTCATTAAGGTCAGAGAAATGTTACCCCCTTTTGACAAAACCCCCACAAGAAGAGAGGAGCTTACGACTTTTTTCCCCCCAAAACAGGACCTTTTAAAAAGTCACGGTGGCTTTGAAAATGTACATGGGGCACCTGGTGCCCGTGTTAACCTTTTATGGTGAAAAAACCCCTTTACCTTGTTAAAAAAATCATTGTAGCCAGCTGGCCCCTGGTTAACGCCTGGGCCTGGAGTTTTACGACTCCTGATGGTTAAATTTCACCCGTACCCGGGTTTTTTTTTAAAAATTTTTTAAACATTTAAAATGCAAGAATTTAGCAAATGCTCAAGAGCATAGAGAACCGCAGAAAACTATATTGATGAAATCTTACACAATGGAACTATTACGACTGTTTAAATTTTCCCCCCAAGGTGGCAAATAATAGTCAATCTAACTGAAGATAAGTATGAAACGTCTCTACCTGGGGGGTTTTTCCCCGGGGGTAAACCCCCCCTACGGTCAGGTCCTCGACCAGGTCTCACGGTGGATCAGGGCCTAAAAAAACCCGGCTTTTTTACTGGCTGCACGTTTTTCCCCAACGTACGATACATAAAAAAAAAAATCAGATATTAACAAAGTCTTCCAATGGGCAAATGAAAAGTAACATGACATTAGTGGTGACAGAGTTTAGTGTCCAAGGTGTGGGGCAATGAAGAACTAAAAAAAATTTACAGAATAAAGAAGACATTCCCCCTTGTTGTGGGAACATTAAAAAAGTTTTTAAAAAGATTAAGAAATATTGATGTCAGGGTTACAGAAAGAAGGAAAAAAAGACCACAAAAATGACAGAGTTGGCTAAAGAAAACTTTCGTAATATGTGAAATAACGGCAGTGGTGATGCTTTGAAAATCCATGTGGTCTGGCGCCTTGACTACTGTGGGGGGGGAGTAATTTTAAAACCCCAAACAGTTTTTAAAAAAATTTTTTAGTGCAGCTCCTGGCATTTTTTTTTTTAAAAAGTGTCTTTTTTACGCCAGAGTTATCAGAGGATAGGCAAATAATAGTTATAGTCGAAACTATGATTTTTCAAGACGTGGACTGGTAAAGCCAGCGGAAGTCCTCGGTCAGATGAAAGCTGGAGCTAGGGCAATCGTATGACTAAGACACGGGTCAGGAAACGTTTCCCCCCTTTTTCCTGGCAAACATTATGCTACTTGTTATCAGAGTTGGAAAAATACACAGACATCTTAAGTCAGTGAAGCATTTCAATTATGGGAACACCTTCAAAGTACTACTTGGAATGGAAGGCGGAAATTAAAAAAAAAAAAAAAAAAGGATGGGGTCCATAAACAAAAAAGGGGGCACTGTGTCAACATCCGGGGCCCCCCTTTTTAACCTGCTATCAGCACATATCAGAAATATTACGGGAACATAAAGTAGTTTTAAAAAAAAATTAGTTTACTGTCTCCAACTAAATACGGACCCACCCGGGCTGGGGGGGGGGGGGGTCCCCCAGCAGGCTGCTAAAAACAAAACTGGTTGAACAATTTCGATATCCCCACATGAAAACCCCACAAGTATAATATTGAAATTTGTTTAAAACCTAACTTAAAAAAAGTTAATGTAAAATAATTTTGATCCTTTTAAAAAAAAAAGGGAAAAAAAAAAGTTAAAATAAAATTTGATGAGGTTAAAGCTGACCCACGGAGTTAATAACAAGAAATAAATCTGTTTCGGGGTAAAGTTTATCACAGCTTTAAAAGAATGATCCCCCCCCCTTTTTTCCCCCCCCCAAAGGGTATGAAAAAACTATCGTCAGTAGAACAATTCGTCTTCCAAGTGTTTCCTACTGCCCCCGTCCCTGCTGTCCTTGTTCCCCCAGCAGAAAAATGGGTACCTGGGTGTTAGCCGACTGGTGGGGGCGCATCCGGGGAGAAAAATTAACCTCGTAATTTGCTTTCTATATAGTATGTCATTGATTAAAAATGGTCTGTAAAATTTTTTCATGTACTGTTGAATAATAATAATAATTTATAATAATAATAATAATAATAATAATAATAATAAAAATTTTTATTATTATTATTATTATTATTATTATTATTATTTTTAAATTTTTAAATTTTTTTATTATTATTATTAATAAAGTAGGAAGCCCCTTTTTTTCAGTGTATTTTTAGTAGGTCTTTTTTTCACGCTCCAAACCAGAACCTGTAATAATTTTAAATTTTTTTTTGGGGGTTAAATTTAAAAAAAAACTTAATTTTTTCAGTGATAATATTAGATAAATCTTCGGCTTACTTTTGGGGGAAAGGGGTCCCCCGGGGAAAAAAAACTTTCCCCAAAAGTTGGAAACCCAACGTTCTTTTCCCCCCAGGAGGGGGGTTTATATATGTAGTTGTTTACTGGGGGTAGTTAACACTGTGCTAATTAACACTGTGAAAATTAACACTGTGCTAGTTAATACTGTGTGTGCGGGGGTTAATATTTTTGCGTGCTAGTTAACACTATGATAGTTAACACTGTGCTAGTTAACACTGTGTTTGCTAGTTAATACTGTGCGTGTTTTGGGTTTAAAACTGTGTGTGCTAGTTAATACTGTGCGTGTAGTTAACACTGTGCTAGTTAAAATTTTTTGCTATTTAAAACCCCCTTTTTGGGAAAATTAATACTGTGCTTGCTAGTTAACACTGTGTGTGCTAGTTAATACTGTGTTGCTAGTTAATATTTTCGTCTGGTTAACACTGTGCTAGTTAACACTGTGCTAGTTAACACTGTGTGTGCTAGTTAATACTGTGCGTGCTGGTTAATACTGTGTGTGCAAAATTAATACTGTGCGTGCTAGTTAACACTGTGCTAGTTAACACTGTCCCCCTTTAAACCCGTTTGTGCAAATTTAAAATTTCTGTGCGTGCTATTTAAAACCCCCTGTGTGTGCTAATTAATATTGTGTGTGCTAGTTAATACTGGGGTGCTAATTAACACTGTGTGTTTGTTAATACTGTCGGGGGCCCCCCTAACACTGTCTGTGTTTAAACCCTTGTTTTAAAAAACATTTTTTTTTTTAAAACGTGTAGGGGTAGTTAAATGAAGGGTACTTAACACTGTGTGGGGGGTTAACAGGGGCTAGTAAATGGGGAACTTTTTTTTGTGCTATTTAAAAAGTGTCATTTAAAATGTGTTAGTTAACAATATGGGGCTAGTTAAGTGGGGGATAGTTAACAGTGGGTACTGATAACAGTGTGTGTAGTTAACAGTGGGGGATAGTTAACAGTGTGTTTTTAAAAATTTTGCTAGTTAATAGTGGATGTTTTGTTAACAGTGTATCCCCCACTTAATACTGTGTGCTAGTTAACAGTGGGTGCAAAAATTAACAGGGGGGACTAGTAATTAGTGTATGCTAGTTGACACTGTATGCCAGTTAACAGGGGGTCCCCCCCCACCTTGGGTCTACCGGGGGGGTATTCGGGGGATCAACCCCCCGGGGCCCCCGGGAAAAACCCCACCAGGCCCCCCCGGTGGGTCAGGGCCGGATCAAACAGGCTGTTACTGCTGGCCAAAAAAGTCCAACGTACGAACCACAGCCTGGCTGGTTCTTCACCGATTAAAAAAGTATCTCCCCAGGCCCCCCCAAGGCACCCGGGTCTTTGGAAATTCCCTTATCATGGGGGGAGGCTTTGGGGAAATCTTGGGCCCCGGCCTTTTATTGTTTTTTCTTAGTGGACCATGGCCCCCCTACTTTCCATTGGGGTATTTTACCGCCCCCCAGTCTTTTACTTTCGAATGGAGTGATTTCTGTGTGCGGTTCCGGACCTTCCTTTTTGAAGGAAAAGGTGTTAATGTACAGCTGTTTCCAGACTAGAGAAAAAAAGTGTTTAAAAAAAGGAAATCATCATCTTATCTCTTTTTTGGGGAATTCTCTTTTCATTCTATCTTTTTTTTTGGGTTTTGTGATCGTGGCACTTTGGGGTGCCCCGAAAGTGAGATCCTCGACTTACCATTTCCCGGGTTTTCCATTTTTTTTTCCTTCTATTGTATGATCAAAATTTTTTGTATATAGCCCCAGTTATTATTTCCCCAGTTTTCCATAACGTAGTAGTTGGAATTTGTCTTCATTTAACATCATATTTTTTTTCCTTGTCCTTTGGGAAAAAAATTGGTTTTTATCTTCTTGGGGATTTCCTTCCCCTGGTAAATTCATCCATTGAGGACACGGTATCACAAAAATGACACGGTGCTGTGGATTACATCTCTGTCTATGTTTGATATGAGGAAGTGACGAGTACGGTGCCTTTGTGGATGGGCCTCGCTATGGCGGCTTCTGATTTAAGTCTGTTTACCACTATTTTGTGTTGATTGGTTTGAAAAGTTGAAGATTGTTACATAATGACACGATATATATTAGTAATAGACATCTCCAGTGAACACTAGAAAGGATGACCCTAGCATCCAGCCTGTTTGGGCTTTTGCAACAAAGTCAATATCCTGATCCAGTTATCAGATATATTCAATAAGCTCCAGGAGGATTACACCTGGTAGGGTCTAACAAAAGCATAAAATTTAATATGTTTATTAACAAAGGTGTCTGGGGTTTTCCCAAAGTAAATAAATGTCATATGATCAGAATGTTCATTGTAATGCATTAGGGAGGTTAATTGGGAGGTTGGCTCCTCCTGCCTCCTTCATATACCTAAGGTGTGCTAAAAGGGCACATATATCCAAATGACTCTGAAGTACCATCAGGTACAACGTCAGTAATTACAATAAACAGATATATGCAAATAAGAATATATGTTGTAGGTATTCCAGGTAACTTTAAGCTCGACTCCCAACCCCGTGACCGACTGAACTTCTATAGCTAGTTTTCTCAAACTGACAATCAGAACAAAAGATTGACCAGTAAAATGACCAATTCCCAGAACAGCAATATAACAGGCAACAGCAACACAGCGCAGGCAGGAGATAGAAAATCGACCCTAACTGGGGACCATCAGTAGATCCTCCAAAAAAGTCACAAAAATCCCTTTCTACTGAAACTAGGTTCAGCATAAACAATCCCAAATTGTTGGCACAGATGCCTTATCGAATTGGTCAGGGCTGTATTGGACCTGAGTTATCTCAGGGGTGTCAATGGAAAACAACCCCGAAAAACGTCGAAAATCACTGTCTAGTCTATCCTCTGTAAACAGAGTTACAAAAGTCCGGAATATGATTCGTCTCACCACCGAATACATACTCTACCCAAACAGAGTCTAAATGGCAGAAAACAACAGGACAGGAGAGAGGTGTTGTCTCAATGATGTCCAGCTGCTTATGCTCTGGAGCAAGGAAAAAGCAGCCACCCACCTTAGGGGGAATCACGTGACTCCTCCCGGGAACTAAGCCGGAACATAACAGCATAGTGTCATAATTCGGTAGTTTGCCAACTCCAAGGCAGCTACTACAAACATAGCACAATTATTTACATCCACCATTATAAAAGCTAAGTCAAATAATGTCAAATATAAGTCCAAGAATAATATAAAAAACACGATATTAACATTTAGCTATATCGGGAAAATCAAAAATATAAAATTTAGAAAATGAAATATACATAAAATATATCATACACAGGTATATAATTCGGGCCCATTCTGGGGTCGCAATAAAGATCCACTGCCCACTTTGAGTTATTCCTTTACAGCATTTTGTGTGCTATTACACCATGGTTTTACTTGTCAAAGGTTTTTTCAAAAGTCTGTGTATATTACATCTGTATTTTGTTTTTCTTCCAGTGCATCCCCAAAACCAATCATAGTGATCCAGTGGTTGGAGAGGCAGGAAAACACCTGCTCTGAATCCATGTTGCCCTGGATTGTCAGTTTTGGAATCCAATTGGTTTACAATCCTGCTTCTTAGTACTCTTTCAAAAGATTTTTATGATGTGGGACGTTAGAGCTGGAAATAAATGGTATAAAATACCGACACAATGGAAAAATAAACACATAAGCAGTATAATGTGATCCTTTTTTGACAACGTTTCGCCCACGCAGTGGCTTTATCGAGTCACAGACAGATCTACCTGGAAAATGAGCAACATGGAGATATATAGGGTACAGTCAGGTGGAGAATGCTGGGTCAGGTGGAGAAAGCTGCATGTGAGTCTTAAAAGTAGTGTGATAGTTAAAAACATAGTGTGACTTAAAGGACCTGCAGTGTACCATTCTTGAGTTCTAGGTGGGATAGCGTTGAAGAAGTTTCTTGGCAATAGGTTCAGCTATGTTGTTAGAGCTATTGGTCTATAGTACATAGCTAATGCTTTGCTGCCACCTTTATGGAGTGGGGCTATATCCGTTGTTTTTAGTGACTGTGGAATTTCACCCATGTCTAAGCTCCTTCTCCTTAGTATACTTAGGGCCCGTGAAAGAGGTTTCTTGCAGTTCTTAATGAACACAGAGTTCCACGAGTCTGGGCCTGGGGCTGAGTGCATGGGCATATTGTCAATGGCTTTCTCAAAGTCTATTGGAGTTAGGGTAATGTCAGAAATTTGGCATACATTGATGGAGTTTTGAGGATCATTCATGAAAACATCATTTGGATTGTCGATCTTCAGACTGATTAGTGGCTCGCTAAACACAGAGTCGTACTGGGATTTCAGTCTCTCACTAATTTCTTTGTTGTCATCTGTGTAAGTCCCATCTTGTCTGAGCAAGGTCCTGATAATAGATGTAGAATTTGCCGCGTTTTTGCATATGAAAAGAAATATTTCGAATTTCTTTCAATTTCACTAATTGCTTTTAGCTCCTCCTGTCTCTCCTGGGTCATGTAAGAGTCCTTTAACTTAAATTCGATACTTTCCACTTCCCTGGTCAGCGCTTCCTTCCGTGTATCAGATAATCTCTCGGTTTTCACTCAGGAAGACACTAATAATATCCCAAGAATTAGGTATTTTAGTGGGCCTGAAGAAGATAAATTATGTAGTATCACAGTCACTAACGAAATGGTTATCAAACAGATAGACCGTTTGAAGCAAAATAAATCGCCAGGCCCTGATGAGCTTTTTTCAAGGGTTCTTAAGGAATGCAAAATTGAACTCTGTGAACCCTTAACTAACATTTTTAACCTATCTCTTCAAACAGGTGTAGTGTCTGATACGTGGAAGATGGCTAATGTAATTCCTATTTTTAAAGCAGGGGACAAGTCGTTACCATCAAATTACCGCCCAATAAGTCTAACTTCAATTGTAGGCAAATTATTAGAGTCGATTATAGCTGATAACATAAGAAGCCATCTCGATAGGCATAATTTGATTAATGATACTCAACATGGATTCACCAGGGGCCGTTCCTGCCTAACTAATTTATTAACTTTTTTCAGTAAGGCTTTTGAGGCAGTTGATCATGATAAAGAAAACCGAGAGAAAATAATTATTAAAAATAGAGCACATTTCATTCTCTTTGTCAGTAAGATACCCATAATTATTTTTAAGGGACCTATCTTATCTCTAACTTTTGTTCTATACACCTGGAAAACTTTTGGGTTAGTTTTCGAATCCCTAGCAACTTTAATTTCGTAGTCCCGCTTAGCTTTTCTTATTCCTTTTAACGTCCCTCTTAATGTCAATATACTGATTCATAAGATGACCCTCACCTCTTTTGATACGCCTATAAATTCCCTTTTTTCTGCCCTAAAAGATATTTGAGCCTATTATTCATCCATTTTGGGTCATTTCTATTCGATCTAATTTCTTTATATGGGATAAATGTTATTTGGGCAGCATGTATAGTGTTCAGAAAACTGTCATATTGATAGCTCTCTTCATTACCCCAGTCCACAGATGATAAGTGTTCTCTAAGTCCATTGTAATCTGCTAAGCGAAAATCTGGGACCGTTACTGAGTTATTCGTACTATGAAACTTCCATTCAATGCCAAAGGTAATTGATTTGTGGTCGCTTGCGCGAGTTCCTCTGTAATTTCTAAATTATTAACAAGGGTTTCCTTGTTTGCCAGAACTAAGTCAAGCAGGTTATTTCCTTGTAGGTTCTGTCACAACTGCTTCAAAAACAATCTTGAACTACTTCTAAGAAGTCGTTAGATTCTAAATTCCCAGTCAAAAAATTCCAATCAATTTGACTAAAGTTGAAGTCACCCCGAATAACTACGTTATCGTGCATTGTGGCCTTAACAATTTCCTCATAGTAGTCTCCTTGGTCCCTATCTAAGTTTGGGGGACGGTATATCACACCTAAAATCAATTTTCATGCCCCTCTGAAAATTCTATCCAGACAGACTCTGTATGTGTTATTTCAGACTTTATTCCTTTTTTATGCAACAGTTCAAGCGATCTCGGACATACAGTGCCACTCCACCCCCTTCCCGAAACTTCTGTCTACTTGAAACAATTTAAAACCCTGATATGACATTCAGCAGGCATGTCCCTATTTTTCGTATTGAACCACGTCTCAGTTATGGCAAATACATCAATGTTACCTGCACTTGCAACTAATCTCAAATCGTCCATCTTATTCCTAGCACTACGACTATTTGTATAATACACTTTAAAGACCCTCCTTTCTCTTTACCCTTCCTGCTCCATTCTGTTTTACCACTATACCTATTACTGTCCTTGTTATTGTTAAGATTTTTATATCAAAGCCTAGATCTATATTTCGACAATCAGTATTTTCCATTTCTAAACCCATACCTCTAACTAATCCTAGTTTAAAGTCCTAACAACACCCTCATCCTATATCCTTTCCAAAATCTAAACTATCTAACTTGAATCCATTATTGCGGGTTCTCTCTTGAAGAGATATCCTCAAGACCTTATTTATATCATAAGAACATAAGAACATAAGAAAGGAGGAACACTGCAGCAGGCCTGTTGGCCCATACTAGGCAGGTCCTTCACATTCCATCCCACTAACAGAATATTTGTTCAACCTAATTTTCAATGCTACCCAAAAAATAAGCTTTGATAATTTTTTTACTCATGTGCAATTCCCAATCAAACCCAACCCCTTTCACTCATGAATTTATCAACCTAAATTTAAAACTACCCAAGGTCCTTGCTTCAATAACCCTACTAGGCAGACTGTTCCACTCATCAACTACCCTATTTCCAAACCAATACTTCCCTATATCCTTTCTAAATCTAAACTTATCTAACTTGAATCCATTATTGCGGGTTCTCTCTTGGAGAGATACCTCAAACCTTTTTTATACCCCCTTTGTTAATACCTTTTTCCCACTTGTATACCTCGATCATGTCTCCCTCATTCTACGTCTTACAAGTGAATGTAATTTAAAGGTCTTCAATCTTTCTTCGTAAGGAAGATTTCTAATGCTATGTATTAATTTAGTCATTCTACGCTGAATGCTTTCTAACGAATTTATGTCCATTCTGTAATATGGAGACCAGAACTGAGCTGCGTAATCTAGGTGAGGCCTTACTAATGATGTATAAAGCTGTAATATAACCTCTGGACTTCTGTTGCTAACACTTCTTGATATAAATCCCAGTAATCTATTTGCCTTATTACGCACGCTTAGGCATTGCTGTCGTGGTTTAAGGTTGCTGCTTACCATCACCCCCAAGTCCTTCTCGCACTCTGTATGGCTAAGTTCTACGTTATTTAACTTATAAGTGCTTGGGTTATGGACACTCCCGAGCTTAAGAACTTTGCATTTATCTACATTGAACTGCATCTGCCATTTTTCTGACCAGGAATTGAGTTTGTCTAAATCCTCCTGTAGTACCCATTTTCCACTTGTATACCTCGATCATGTCTCCCCTCATTCTTCGTCTTACAAGTGAATGTAATTTAAAGGTCGTTAATCTATCTTCATACGGAAGATTTCTAATGCTATTTATTAATTTAGTCATTCTATGCTGAATGTTTTCTAATTGTTGTTGTTGTTGTTGTTGTTGTAGGTACGCCGGTATGTCCGGCCCGGGTCTTCTCCAAATGTTGACCCGGCCTTGGCCCCCTGGGTAGAGGGTGTCGATCATCTTCTTCTTTCTTCATTCTTCTTTCTTGGGGCCCCCCGGGTGGGGAGCGACGTCTTCTTCTTTCTTCTTTCTTGGGGCCCCCCGGGTGTTTTCTAATGAATTTATATCCATTCTGTAATATGGAGACCAGAACTGAGCTGCGTAATCTAGGTGAGGCCTTACTAATGATGTATAAAGCTGTAATATAACCTCTGGACTTCTGTTACTTACACTTCTTGATATAAATCCCAGTAATCTATTTGCCTTTTTATGTACGCTTATGCATTGATCTCCTTGTTTAATTTAAGGTTGCTGCTTACCATAACCCCCAAGTACTTTTCGCAATCTGTATGGCTAAGTTCTACGTTATTTAACTTATAAGTGCTTGGGTTATGGACACTCCCGAGCTTCAGAATATTGCATTTATCTACATTGAACTGCATCTGCCACTTTTCTGACCATAAATTAAGTTTGTCTAAATCCTCCTGAAGTTCCTTGACATCTACGTTTGAATCAATTATCTTACCTATCTTTGTGTCGTCGGCGAATTTGCTCATATCACTAGTAATTCCCTCATCAAGGTCATTGATATATATTATAAACAACAATGGGCCGTTCCCTGCGGAACGCCACCTGTTACAGATCCCATTCGGATTACCCCATTTATGCCCCTCTCTGCTTCCTATTGGTGAGCCATGACTCGATCCATGACAACACTTTTCCCCCAATGCCATGAGCTGCCACTTTCTTTAACAGTCTCTGGTGCGGTACTCTATCAAAAGCCTTACTAAAATCTAAATAAACAATATCAAATTCTTTATCGTGATCAACTGCCTCAAAAGCTTTAGTGAAGAAGGTTAATAAATTAGATAGGCAGGAACGGCCCCTCGTGAATCCATGCTGAGTATCATTAATCAAATTATGTTTATCCAGATGGCTTCTTATAATATCAGCTATAATGGACTCTAGTAATTTACCTACAATTGAGGTCAAGCTTATTGGGCGGTAATTTGATGGTAGTGACTTGTCCTCTGCTTTAAAAATAGGAATTACATTAGCCATCTTCCACATATCAGACACTACACCTGTTTGAAGAGATAAGTTAAAAATGTTAGTTAATGGTTCACAGAGTTCCATTTTACATTCCTTAAGAACCCTTGCAAGAAGTTCATCAGGACCCAGCGATTTATTTTGTTTCAGTCGGTCTACTTGTTTCATAACCATTTTGCTAATGACTGTGATATTACATAATTTATCTTCTTCAGGGCCAATATAAAAATTAATTACTTGGATATTATTAGTGTCTTCCTGTGTAGAAAACTGAAGAGAAAATAATTATTAAAATAGAGCACATATCATTCTCATTGTCAGTAGATAGCCTGGAGTTATTTTAGGGGACCTATCTTATCTCTAACTTTGTTCTATATACCTGGAAAAAAACTTTTGGGTTGGTTTTGAATCTAGCAACTTTAATTTCATAGTCCGCTTTACTTTTCTTATCCCCATTTTAATGTCCTCTTAATGTCATTATACTGATTTATAAGATGACCCTCACCTCTTTTATGTGCCTATCAATTCCTTTCTTCTGCCTACAGATATTTGAGCCTATTATTCATCTATTTTGGTCATTTTTACTTGATCTATTCTTTACATGGATAAATGTTCTTTGGGCGCCTGTATAGTGTTGAAAACTGTCGTATTGATAGCTCTCTTCGTACCCCAGTCTACAGATGATAGAGGTGTTCTCTAAGCCCATTGTAATCTGCTAGCAAAAATCTGGACCATTACTGAGTTATCCCTACTATCATTCATCAATTCAATGTTAAGGATAATTGATTTGTGGCGCTAAGTGCTGAGCTCCTCTGTAATTTCTAAATTAACAACAAGGTTTCCTTGTTTGTGGAAAACCAAGTCAAGTGAGTTATTTCCCTTGTGGGTTCTGTCACAAACTGCTTCAAAAACAATCCTGAACTATTCTAAAAAGTCGTTAGATTCTAAATTCCCTGTCAAGAAATTCCAATCAATTTGACTAAAAGATAAGTCCCCTAGGTAATGCGTTATCATTCCTTAGCTTAACAATTTCCTCCCAAAGTAGTGGGAATATCTAAGTTTGGAGATGGTATATCAAGCCTAAAATAAATTTTCCCACCGCAGCAATTTAAATGATCACGGACATGGGTGCCACCCACCGCTTCCGATACTTCTGTCTACTTGGACAATTTAAAACCCTGGATGTGACTTCGTCTCAGTTAATGCAAAAACATCCATATTACCCTTTACTAACAACTAATCTCAACTCATCCATCTTATTCCTAGCACTACGACTATTAGCTAATACATTTAAAGACCCTCCTTTCTCTTTACCCTTCCATCTCATTTCTGTTTTCCACTATACCTATACTGTCCTTGTCACTTAGTGCCACTGGCTTTCCAGTATCCACCTTATTCTGCCTATTACTAGTTCCCTAGAATTCATAATATTACTACACTGGACTTCACTGTTTTCCCCAAAACCCATACCACTAACTTTTTCTAGTTTAAAGCCCTAACAGCTCCCTCCACTGCAGTTGCCAGTGCCCCTACCCAGAAGTAGTGACCCCATCCCTGGCATACATATCATTTTTGCCATTGAAGAGGTCCCAGTTGTCAATTAATGTTACTTAACATTTTCCTAACAGTATTTGTCCAGCCAGCAATTGACACCAATTGCCCTGGACACCATTCATTTCAACTCCTTTTCTTGGCAAAATACCACATATGACAGGGTTCCCACCCTTCTTCCTAATTATGTCTATTGCTGACCTATAGCTGATAATCAGGTCCTCACTCCTACATCTGCCAACATCGTTGCCTCCAGCACTGAGACAGATATAGGATTGCTACACACCTCTCATGATGTCGTCCGAGGCATAACAATATCCTCCATCCCAGCCCCAGAAAGCAAACCCTCTGTCTCCTACTTCTATCTTTCAAGCAGAAGGCTCTATCCATGTACCTAATCTGCTATCCCCAACAAGAACAATGTTCTTACCTTCCTTAGTGTCGTTTGTTGTGATGATGCCAGTAGTCGACTCGCATTCATCGGGTAACTGGAATCGGTTTGATGTTTCCACAACAGTTTTATGGATCTTCGTTGATTCTACCTCTCCATCCGTCCTCTTGATCATAACTTTGCCCATGCATTCAGCCACTGTCCAGGTTCCTTTCTGACATGAGGAATTCTCAACAGGAGGATTACTGAATCCTCATGTTTTCCTCAGTCAGTCGCTGTATCTCAAGCTTAGCTACCCTCAGTTCTTCCTTCAGCTGCTGGTAGAGTAGCTCAGAGGACATCTTGTTCAGATTCACAGAGAGCACACAAGATACGTCTTCCTGGAGACTAAGTACAGGTCACCATGACTAAGTACAGGTCACCACTGACTAAGTACAGGTCACCAGTGACTAAGTACAGGTCACCACTGACTAGTACATAGTACCCGTTAGTTGATGTTCATGTTGTTGAAGTTGTATTTTGTGAAGACACCTTCGCTCGTGCATTTTGCTGATCGGACCCTGTATAGGTCTGAACTTCGATTAGATTGTGATTGGAATTTGTTGTTTTCGATATTGTTATGTCTCTTACCAGGTCCTCATTATTTGTGAAGATGAAGTCAGTGTGTTTTCCAGTCTTGTTGGCTCCATATCTGCTGACTTAGGTGTGTTTCTTAGATTTGGTAGCTCATTGTGTGGACTTTTTTGCCCTGCCAGGGGGTTGTTTCAATAACATTATTCGTTACATTCTTTCATTTGTATGTCTTAGATTGAAATCAAAGCGTAAGATGTTTGAGGCGGAAGGCTTTAAAACAGTAATCAGTTTTCAGTAGCTGCTCCTTGAACTGTTGGGAGGTTTGCATCTGGTGGCTTATATCAACCACATTTACTGAGTTTTGGGTTTTCGATCTTTATTGTTGGAACTTCACCATCATTTGTGGTGTTCAGCATCGTGAAATGGAAGAACGACTCTTTGACCACAGGCCAGCCCCGTCTTGTTGCCTGTTCTTTCTGTCACATCTGAAAAGTTTGTACCCCCAAAACAATATTTCGTTGTCTAAATGAAATTTTTGTGGGTCTCTGTAAAGCTGCAAAAATCGCTTTTACTCTTTTGAAGTCCACTGATGAGTATTATGTTGTTGGTTTGGGTGCAGGCTATATTAAAATATAAACGGGTCGTATTCTGTGTTTGTTGTTGGGATTTTGTTCTGGGGGCCATGGGTGCCCTTCGTGCCTCAGTCACAAGACTCCCAAAGGGGGTGGACTATTTTATTCCTTCCCTTTGTTTCTTAGTTTCCCGCCTTTTGGGTGTAGTTAAAATGTGTCTGTTAGTGTTATGATGTTTTTTTTTTTCTATTTAGTGTGTCTGTTAATAGTGAATTAGTTAACAGTGTGTGTTAGTTAATATGAGTGTTGTTCAAATTTTGCTAGTTATCAATGTCAGTTCAGTGACTATTTGTGGTGTAGATTAACAGTGGTGTTAGTTAACGTTGGTTTTTTTGTATGTGTGCTAGTTAAAACTGTTTTGTTAACAGTGAGTGCTAGTTAAAGTGGTTCTACTTAACAGTGGTGCTATTTAACAATAGTGTGCCCAGTTAACAGTGTGCAGTAACTTGGGTGCAAGTTAACAGTTTTAAACTAGTTAACAGTGTATTGGTCAACAGTGTGTCTAGTTAACAATGCAAATTTTAAAGGGAGGGTGTCGGGTTAAACAGTGGGGGTTCCGGGTTTAAAAGGGGGGCTGGGTTTAAAAGGAGAATCGATAGCAGTGGAAGCTAGTTAACGGGAGGTGTTTGTTAGCAATGGGTTTAGAAAAGTTGGGGGGTTACCAGTGGGTTTTAGTTAACAGGGGTGCTAGTTAATAGTGAGTTTTGTTCAGAGCTAGTTAACAGGGGTGGTAGAAAAGTGGTTCAGTTAACAGTGTGTGCTAATTAAAAGTGGTGCTAGTTAACATGCAGGGTAGTTTTAAAAGTGTGTGGTAGAAAAGTAGGTTTGTTAAAGTGTGGGGAGTTGGGGTTTCTAGTTAACAGAGGTGTCAGTTAACAAAGGGGTCAGTTAACAGTGGTGCAGTTAACAGTGGTTTCTGTCAACGGTGGGTCGATAACAGTGGGGGCTAGTTAACAGTAGGTGCGTTAACAGTGGGCTAGTTAAAAGTGGGCTTTTGGGTTTAAAAGTGGGTCGATAACAGTGACAAAACAGTGGGGACTAGTTAACAATGGGATCCCGACACAGTGGGGGCAGTTAACAGTGATTGTTAACAGTGGGTTCGATAACAGTGGGGGCTAGTTAACAGTGGGGGTCAGAACAGTGGGGGCTAGTTCAGTGAGCACACAGTGGGTTCAGACAACAAATGGGACCTGGGTTTCAGTGGGGGCGAGTCACAGTGGGTGTCAGACACAGTGGGGGTTTAGTTACAGTAGGGCGTTCGGGGGGAGCTAGTCACAGTGGGTGTCAGATACAGTGGGCTAGTTACGTGGGTGTCAAAACACAGTGGGGGCTAGTTAACAGTGGGTCAGACACAGTGGGGGCAGTTAACAGTGGGCTAGTTAACAGTGGTGTCAGAAACAGTGGAGCTAGTTAACAGTGGGTGTCAGACAAAAGTGGAGCTAGTTAACAGTGGGGGCTAGTCAACAGTGGGTGTCAGACAACAGTGGGGCCTAGTTAACAGTGGGGGCGAGTCAACAGTGGGTGTCAGACAACAGGAGCTAGTTAACAGTAGGGCATTAACAGTGGGGCTAGTCACGGGGGGTGTCAGATAACAGTGGGGGCAGTTAACGGTGGGTGTCAGACAACAGGGGGGGTGAAAAAAGGGGGGTCAGACACAGTGGAGCTAGTTAACGGGGTTTCTAGTTAACAGTGGTGTCCCGACAACAGTGGGCTAGTTAACAGTGGGTGTCCCCACAACAGTGGGGGAGTTAACAGTGGTGTGACACAGTGGGGGGCTGGGTTTAAAGGGGGTGCGACACAGTGGGGCTAGTTAACAGTGGGTGTCAGACACAGTGGGGGGTAGTTAACAGTGGTGTCAGATAACAGCCTCCAGTCAGGAGAATGATCTTCACTAACCCAAGTTACTCTTTTTGTGTTGTCATCATATAACACAACAACATGTTAGAGCTGACCTTAGTGAGGGAGGACAGTGCCACCAGCACACTCTGGAGGTGTGCTGAGGGAGTACAGTACCACCAACACACTCTGGAGGTGTGCTGAGGAGGACAGTGCCACCCAGCATGCTCTGGAGGGTGTGTGATGGAAGTGCAGTGCCACCAGCACCTCTGGAGGCAGGTGGTCAGTACCACCAACACCTCTGGAGGTTGTGCTGAGAGGAAAGTGTCACCCAACACACACTCTGGAGGTGTGCTGAGAGGTCAGTACCACCAACACACTCTGCAGGTGTGTTGAAGGAGTGTCATTACCACCAACACACTCTGGAGGTGTGTTGAGGGAAGTCAGTACCACCCAGCACACTCTGGAGGGAGGTGGTGTGTTGAGGGAGGTTAGTACCACCAACCCTGGAGGTGTTTGAGGAGGTCAGTACCACCCAACACACTCTGGAGGTGTGTTGAGGAGGTCAGCCACCACCAGCACACTATGGAGGTGTGTTGAGGAGGTCAGTACCACCAACACACTCTGGAGTGTGTTGAGGGAGGAATCAGTACCAGCACACTATGGAGGTGTGTTGAGGAGGTCAGTACCACCAGCACACTATGGAGGTGTGTTGAGGAGGAGTTAGTACCACCAACACACTATGGAGGTGTGTTGGGGAAGTCAATACCACCAACACACTCTGGAAGTGTGTTGAGGAGATAATTACCACCAACACACTATGGAGATGTGTTGAGGATAGTCAGTACCACCAACACACTCTGGAGGTGTGTTGCAGGAGGAATCAGTGCTGCAACAAACTGCATGTGTGTTGAAGGAGGGTCAGTACCACCAACACACTCTAGAGGTGTGTTGGGGAGGGTCAGTACCACTAACACACTCTGGAAGTGTTTGAGGAGGTTAGTACCAACACACTCTGGGGTGTGTTGAGGGAGGAATATTACCATAACCTCTGGGAATGTGCTGAGGAGCGGTGTCCACGTAGCAACACTCAGTCTATTAACACTGTGTAATATTGAGTTCACTGCCTCTTGCAACAACCCTGAAGACTGTTTATTTTTGCCAGAATTCCATTGACTCTCTTTTAACACTGTGATGCAGTTATTACCCTCCTAGCCACGTATAGTAACACTGTGTTACTGTTAATACCCTTCTAGCCACGAATAGTAACACTGTGATGCAGTTATTACCCTCCTAGCCACGTATAGTAACACTGTGTATTGCTGTT
>WNWK01039508.1:0-17420 GCA_009830355.1 Cherax destructor
GCTACTGTCACTATCACTGATATTGTCACTCTTACTGTCACTGTTACTGTCACTGTTACTGTCACTATCACTGATATTGTCACTCTTACTGACACTGTTACTGTCACTGTTACTGTCACTGTTACTGTCACTGCTACTGTCACTATCACTGATATTGTCACTCTTACTGACACTGTTGCTGACACTGTTACTGTCACTGTTACTGTCACTGTCACTCTGTCACTGTTACTCTGACTGTGAATGTCACTGTAACTGATATTGTGATTATAACTGTCAGTGTTACTTTTAATATTATTGTCACTGTCACTGTTACTGCCACTGTTACCGTAACTAACTGTTACTGTATCTGCCACTGTTACCGTAACTAACTGTTACTGTAACTGCCACTGTTACCGTAACTAACTGTTACTGTAACTGCCACTGTTACCGTAACTGTCACTGTTACTGCTGAGTCAGTATCAGTTCAACGCTCGTCAGAGTAAGACGTAACTCTTCCTCCACACCAAGACAACGGTGAGTGCTGGTAGTTGTGGTAGTTGTGGTAGATGTGGTAGGTGTGGTAATGGTAAACAATTTTGTGGTAGTAGTTGTAATTTTAGTAGTGGAGCTTTTTGGTGGTAGTTGTGGTGGTGGTAGTTATGGTAGTAGTAGTAGTAATTGTGGTAATTGTGGTAGTGCTGGTAGTTGGGGTAGTTGTAGTATTGGTGGTTGTGGTATTGGTGTTATTAGTAATAATTGTGGTTGTAGTCGTTGTTGTGATGATGGTGGTGGTAGTTGTGTAGTATTAGTGGTTGTAGTGTGGTAGAGGTAGGTGTGATAATTGTGATCTAGGTGGTAGTTGTGGTAGAGGTAGTAGTGATAATTGTGAAGATAGTAGTTGTAGTTGTGGTAGTGGAAGTTCTGGTTATAGGTGGTAGTTTTGTTGGTTGTGCTAGTAGCAGGGGTGGTAGTTATGCTAGTAGTACTGTAATAGTTGTTGTACTAGTAGTAGTGCTAGTAGATGTGGTAGATTTGATAGTTGTATTGGTTGTGCTAGTTGTGGTAGTTGTTATAGTAGTTGAAGTAATTATGCTAGTAGATGTCCTAGTTGCGCTAATTGTTTTGGTAGTGCTAGTAGTTGTGGTATTACTAGCAGTAGTGCTAGTTGTGGTAGTGCTATTAGTAGCTGTGGTAATGCTAGTGGTAGTAGTGCTAGTAGCAGTGGTAGTGATAATAATGTAATAGTTGTACTAGTTGTAGTGCTAGTAGTAGTATTAATAGTTGTGGTAGTTGTGCCAATAGTAGTGTTAGTAATAGTACTAGTAGTTGTGGTAGTTGCAATAATAGTGCTAGTAGTTGCATTATTTGTAGTAGTGCTATTAATTGTGGAAGTGGTGCTAGTTGTGGTAGTTGTAGTCCTAGTTGTGGTAGTTGTAGTGCTAGTAGTTGTGAAAGTGGTGCTAGTTGTGATAGTTGAACTAATAGTTTTGGTACTAGAATTAGTGCTTGTAGTTGTGGTATTAGTAGTACTAGTAGTTGTGGTAGTTTCACTAGTGCTGGAAGTGGTTATAGTGCTAGTAGTGGGAGTAGTGCTAGTTGTGGAAGTAGTAGTGAGATATAGTGGTAGCAAGGCTATTAGTACTCGTAGTGTTTGTTGTAGTAGTGCTTGTAGTAGTGGTAGTTGCATTAGTGCTAGTAGCAGTAGTTCTAGTATTAGTGTTAGTAGTTGTGGTACTAGTAGTAGTGCTAGCAGTTGTGGTAGTATTGGTAGTAGCAGTAGTTGTAGTAGTAGTAGTAGTGCTAGTAATAGTGGTAGTACTAGCAGTGATAGTAATTTTTCTAGTAGTAGTGCTAGTTGTTGTGGTAGCAGTGCTAGTACTTGTACTCACCTATTTGTACTCACCTATTTGTGGTTGCAGGGATCGAGTCATAGCTCCTGGCCCTGCCTCTTCACTGACTGCTACTAGGTCCTCTCTCTCCCTGCTCCATGAGCTTTATCAAACCTCGTATTAAAACTATGTATGGTTCCTGCCTTCACTACGTCGCTTTCTAGGCTATTCCACTTCCTGACAACTCTATGACTGAAGAAATACTTCCTAACATCCCTTTGACTCATAGGAGTCTTCAACTTCCAATTGTGACCCCTTGTTTCTGTGTCCCCTCTCTGGAACATCTTGTCTCTGTCCACCTTATATATTCCTCGCAGTATTTTATATGTCGTTATCATGTCTTCCCTAAACCTGTCCTCTAGTGTCGTCATGCATATTTCCCTTAACCTTTCTTCGTAGAACAATCACTTTAGCTCTGGGACTAGTCTTGATGCAAACCTTTGCACTTTCTCTAATTTCTTGACGTGCTTGACCAGGTGTGGGTTCCAAACTGGTGCTGCATACTCCAGTATGGGCCTGACGTATATGGTGTACATAGTCTTGAATGATTCCTTAGTGAGGTATTGGAACGCTATTCTTAGGTTTGCCAGCCGCCCGTATGCTGCAGCAGTTATCTGATTGATGTGTGCCTCAGGAGATGTGCTCGGTATTATACTCACCCCAAGATCTTTTCCTTGAGTGAGGTTTGCAGTCTTTGGCCACCTAGACCATACTCTGTGGTCTTCTTTGCCCTTCCCCGATCTTCATGACTTTACATTTGGCAGGGTTAAATTCAAGGAACCAGTTACTGGACCAGGATTGTAGCCTGTCCAGGTCTCTTTGTAGTCCTGCCTGATCCTCGACTGATTTAATTCTTCTCATTAACTTCACATCATCTGCAAACAGGGACACTTCTGAGTCTATCCCTTCCGTTATGTCATTCACATATACCAAAAACAGTACAGGTCCTAGGACTGACCTTTGTGGAACCCCACTCGTCACAGGTGCCCACTCTGACACCTCGTCACGTACCATGACTCGTTGTTGCCTCCCTGTCAGATTTTCTCTGATCCATTGCAGTGCCTTTCCTGTTACGTGTGCCTGATCCTCTAGCTTTTGCATTAACCTCTTGTGAGGAACTGTGTCGAACGCCTTCTTGCAGTCCAAGAAAATGCAGTCTATCCACTTCTCTCTCTCGTGTCTTATTTCTGTTACCTTGTCATAAAACTCCAGTAGGTTTGTGACAGGATTTTCCTTCTCTGAAACCGTGCTGGTTGTCGTTTATAAGCTTGTGTCTTTCTAGGTGCTCCACCACTCTCCTCCTGATGATCTTCTCCATGACTTTGCATACTATACACGTCAGTGACACAGGTCTGTAGTTTAATGCCTCGTGTCTGCCTCCTTTCTTAAAAATTGGGACTACATTTGCCATCTTCCACACCTCAGGTAGTTGCCCAGTTTCAAAGAATGTGTTGAAGATTTGTGTTAGTGGCACACACAACATCTCTGCTCCCTCTCTAAGGACCCACGGAGAAATGTTGTCCGGTCCCACCGCTTTTGATGTATCGAGTTCACATAGCAGCTTCTTCACCTCCTCCTCGGTTGTGTGTATTTCATCCAGCACTTGTTGGTATACCTCCCTATTCTGAATTCCTGGAGTCCTTCCTGTCTCCTGTGTAAATACTTCTTTAAATCTCATGTTGAGCTCCTCACATACCTCTTGGTCGTTTCTTGTGAACTCCCCCACCTTCCTTCCTCAGCCTAATTACCTGGTCCTTGACTGTTGTTTTCCTCCTGATGTGGCTATACAACAGCTTCGGTTCAGACTTGACTTTTGATGCTATATCATTTTCATATTGTCGCTGAGCCTCCCTTCTTACCTGTGCATATTCGTTTCTGGCTCTTCGGCTAATATCTTTATTTTCCTGCGTCCTTTGTCTTCTGTACTTTTTCCTTTCATACGTGATATCCTCGATGTCCGAACTACTCAAGGTGAATACTAGGTCCAGTCTTGCTGGATCATCCCCACCTCTCTCTCTCTGGTAGTGTCTTTTACATGTTGATGCATGAGGTTTTCCTGTACCACATCCATCATCTTGGCTCTCCATGATTCAGGACCCCCATGGGGCTCCAGGTTTTCCCAGTCAATCTCCTTGTGATTGAAATCACCCATAACTAGTAACTTTGCTCTCACTATGTGGGCTCTTCTGGCTACCTCGGCTAGTGTGTCTACCATTACTCTGTTGCTCTCGTTGTATTCTTCTCTTGGCCTCCTGCAGTTCTGTGGCGGGTTGTACATTACAGCAATTACCACCTTATGGCCCTCAGACTGAATTGTTCCTACTATGTAGTCCCTTTCGCAAATTCCATCCACTCCTTCCACTTCCTCAAATCCCCACTGGTTCTTAATGAGCAGTGCAACTCCTCCTGCCCCTCTGCTCCCTCTATCTTTCCTGAGGATTTGATATCCGGGTGGAAAGATTGCATCTGTTATCATCCTGGTGAGTTTCGTTTATGTGAGTGCTATTATGTCTGGGGATGTCTCCTTTATTCTTTCATGCCACTCGTCACATTTATTTGTTATACCATCTGCATTTGTATACCAAACCTTCAACTTCTTTTCTAAAACCGTAGTCTGGGGGTACGTTGGGGTTGGGAAAGTGGGAGACCTGATGGGGAACTATGGGTGGTGGTGTAGTGCTAGTTGTTATGGCAGCTGGAGTAGTATTAGTTGTCGTAGTTATAGCAATAGTGGTAGTAGTAGTAGCGGTGGTAGTTGTAATGGTTGTTGGGGTAGTTGTAGTAGTAATGGTAGTTATGGCAGTAGTAGTAGAATTAATTTTAGTTACTGTAATAGTGGTAGTGGAAGTAGAGGTAGTTGTATTAGTGGTAGTAGAAGTAGTAATTCTAGAAGTTGTGGTAGTTGTAGTTGAGGTAGTAGTGGTAGCTCTAGTAGGTGTGGTAGTTTTGGTAATGATATTAGTTGTCGCATTCCTAGTAGTGCTAGTGGTAGTTGTGTAGTACCAGTTGTAATAGCAGTGCTTGTAGTTGTGGTAGGGCTAATTTTGGTAGTGCTTGTAGTTGAGGCAGTGCTGGTAGTTGTTCTAGTGTTATTAATAGAAATTCTAGTAGTTGTGGTAGTGCTAGTTTTAGTTGTGGTAGTTCTAGTAGTGATAGTGCTAGTTTTAGCTGTGGTAGTTCTAGTAGTTGTGGTAGTGCTAGTTTTAATTGTGGAAGTTCTAGTAGTTGTAGTAGTGCTAGTTTTAGTTGTGGAAGTTCTAGTTGTTGTGGTAGTGCTAGTATTAGCTGTGGTAGTTCTAGTATTTGTGGTAGTGCTAGTTTTAGTTGTGGTAGTTCTAGTAGTTGTGGTAGAGCTAGTTTTAGCTGTGGTAGTGCTAGTTTTAGTTGTGGAAGTTTTAGTAGTTGTGGTAGTGTTAGTTTTAGTTGTGGTAGTTCTAGTAGTTGTGGTAGTGTTAGTTTTAGTTGTGGTAGTTCTAGTAGTTGTGGTAGTGCTAGTTTTAGCTGTGGTAGTAGTAGTTTTTGTTGTGGTAGTTCTGGTAGTTGTGGTAGTGCTAGTTTTAGCTGTGGAAGTTCTAGTAGTTGTGGTAGTGCTAGTTTTAGCTGTGGTAGTTCTAATACTTGTGGTAGTGCTAGTTTTAGTTGTGGTAATTCTAGTAGTTGTGGTAGTGCTAGTTTTAGCTGTGGTAGTTCTAGTAGTTGTGGTAGTGCTAGTTTTAGCTGTGGTAGTTCTAGTAGTTGTGGTAGTGCTAGTTTTAGCTGTGGTAGTTCTAGTAGTTGTGGTAGTTCTAATAGTTGTTGTAGTGCTACTAGTTTTGGAAATAATAATAATCTCATTTTATAAAAGGTCGTGTTAGCGAGGTTGGAATATCAGAGCTCCTACGGGTTTAGCGCGTCTTGGTCTAGATGATGATAATAAGGTGGAAGCTGAGAGTCTATGTTACTCTATGTATCGTCACCTCCACGATACTGGGGTGAGAACATTATTATTATTAGTAGTAGTACATAGTATTATTATTATTATTATTATTATTATTATTATTTTTATTATTATTATTTTCATTATTATTATTATTATTATTATTATTATTATTTTTATTATTATTATTATTATTATTATTATTATTATTATTATTATTATTATTATTATTATTATTTTTATTATTATTATTATTATTATTATTATTATTATTATTTTTATTATTATTATTTTTATTATTATTATTATTATTTTTATTATTATTATTATTACTATTATTATTATTATTATTATTTTTATTATTATTATTATTATTATTATTATTATTATTATTTTTATTATTATTATTATTATTTTTATTATTATTATTATTATTATTATTATTATTATTATTATTATTATTATTTTTATTATTATTATTATTTTTATTATTATTATTATTATTTTTATTAATATTTTTATTATTATTATTATTATATTATTATTATTATTATTTTTTATTATTATTATTATTATTATTATTATTATTATTATTATTTTTATTATTATTATTTTTATTATTATTATTATTATTATTTTATTATTATTATTATTATTATTTTTATTATTATTATTATTTTTATTATTATTATTATTATTTTTATTATTATTATTATTATTATTATTATTATTATTATTATTATTATTTTTATTTTTATTATTATTATTATTATTATTATTATTATTATTATTTTTATTTTTATTATTATTATTATTATTTTTATTATTATTATTATTATTTTTATTATTTTTATTATTATTATTATTTTTATTATTATTATTATTATTATTATTATTATTATTATTATTATTATTATTATTATTATTTTTATTATTATTATTATTATTATTACTGTATTATTATTATTATTATTAATATTATCCTTATTCTTAAAAGAACATAAGAAAGAAGGAGGAAGGAGCACGGCATCTGACCTAGTAGCACAAGCTAGTCAGGACCAACTCAAACCCACCCGCACCCACTCATATATTTATCTAGCCTATTTTTATAACTACACAACATTTTAGCCTGCATAACTGTACTCGGGAGTTTGTTCCACTCATCCACAACTCTATTACAAAACCAATGCTTTCCTATATCCTTCTTGAATCTGAATTTATCCAACTTAAAGCCATTGCTGCTAGTCCTGTCAATACTAGATATTTTTAGCACGCTATTTACATCCCCTTTATTTATTGACATGTCAAGATATCTTATTCATGAAATAAGATACCTGCTTGTAACAGATAATTGAAATGTAGATATAAACCCAAATGTACAATTGTTAACCCCTTTGGGGCCTAGTGCCTAGGCCTTTTGTGTATCCATATGCTCTTGCGCTACCGTCCACAGGATGGATATGGGGTGCACAATAAACTAGCAACTTCGGTGGCAAAATCTAAAAAATCTAATCCTTTATTTATTCCTGTTTTCCATTTATACACTTCAATCATATCCCCCTTAATTCTTCGTCTTACAGGAAAACAGATCTAATTAAATCATCTATTACAGCCAGGAAACAGGTTTACATAAATGAATGTCTGACCAAAAAACGCCAGAACCTCTGGTATAGAATCAGAAAACTTAAGCGAGAGAATATTGATAAAATCCACCAATGTTTCACCCGGGATGGAAAAATTATAGTGAATAAAACAAGTGTAGGTCAGTTGTATACTATCACAAATGAGAATGAACTATCAATATTCCTTAGGGATGCAAACATTACAGAGACTGTATAAACACAATGTCCAAAACCAAACCCCTACGTATAGTGTAGTGTATAATACACACACAACCCGCACATATAAAAGAGAGGAGCTTACGACGACGTTTCGGCCCGACTTGGACCATTTACAAAGTCACACTAACACACAGAGACAGAGGAAGGGTATTTATAGGCAGGCAGACAGGAGGGTACAAGAGAGTGGGGAAATGTAGGAGTAGTGGTAGTAGTGGTAGTAGTAAAGGTAGTAGTAAAGGTAGTAGAGTAGACAGTCATATGGGAAGGAGCACTGCTATGAGGCTAGCGACCCGCAAGGGGTACGAGAGGGAAGAAAAGCGAAAAATGAAGGAAAATACAAGGCAAAGAAAGAACAGAAAGAAAGGAAAACCCAAGGAGAAAAAGTCTTCTGCTAAAACTGTCTACCCTACGTCTAACTTTCATAGTCGCCGCCTGGTTGAATCCTCCCTTATACACAACTTTCCCTGTATGAATCTTAGCCCTGGCTTTGTCTCTGTTGATGCTTTCCTCTCTCATTACATTGTTAAATGCTCTAAACTTCAGAACACCCGTGACTTAACCTGATTCCTTCCCTGTCTTATCTTCCCCCTTCTCCTTTTTTTCTCCTTGGGTTTTCCTTTCTTTCTGTTCTTTCTTTTGCCTTGTATTTTCCTTCATTTTTTCGCTTTTCTTCCCTCTCGTACCCCCTTGCGGTCGCTAGCCTCATAGCAGTGCTCCTTCCCATATGACTGTCTACTCTACTACCTTTACTACTACCTTTACTACTACCACTACTACCACTACTCCTACATTTCCCCACTCTCTTGTACCCTCCCGTCTGCCTGCCTATAAATACCCTTCCTCTGTCTCTGTGTGTTAGTGTGACTTTGTAAATGGTCCAAGTCGGGCCGAAACGTCGTCGTAAGCTCCTCTCTTTTATATGTGCGGGTTGTGTGTGTATTGTTCCAGTCACGGTATTGTGCCTTTTTTGTTATTTAGTGTAGTGTATGTTTTGCCCATCTGCCTCATTTAAGTATTTGTCTATCCTTTGATGAATATTTTTGACAAATAGTTTTATTTTTATTTTTAAATACATACAGTTTTTACTTGTGCCCATTTTTCAACCCACGTTCCTATATATTTTGATAAGCTTAATTGCTTAGAATTTATAATTACTTTTGATCACCTTAATTGCTAAAAATTGTATTTACCTTTTATCCTTTTCTCCAACCTCATTTCTATATATTATTGATCACCTTAACTGCCTAAAATTTTATTTCAAGCTATTTTTTTACTATTAATAAATTTTACTTTTGTACACTTTAGCACTTTTTGTCCTATAATAGTTTACTTTCATTTTCTTTATATTGCCTTTAATAAATTCTATAATCACAACTAGTCCAATACTGAATCTAAATATTTGTTCCATTATAACTTAATATTAATCATAGTAATTTTCCAACCAGTTCTATTAGCTAGTTAAATAGTAAATCAATTACATTGTAAAGATATATCCTAAATCTCTGTGACTTTTGTTCAAAAGTGTGTTAATCCAATAGCTAGTAAAATCAATTCATCAGATATCATATCTTTAAGTTTAGCATTATTCATTGTTCTTAAGTCTTTTAGAATCACACTCATATATAATCATTTGTTTAATTAATTAACTAACTCAGGTGCTATAGTTTTAGATTCTTTTAGCTGTAAATTGACTACCTTAGCTCATTTATTCTTTTTTGTAAACATATCAACATACTAACTCACGTGCCAAGAACTCCTTTTGCATTGTTCTATTCTTAAGTCTACTTAAATTGTTCTATTTTTAAGTTTAATTAAAGAATCACACTAAATCTTATGATTCCAAACATTGATCCTGATATCAACCTCTTATTAAATGACTTACATGAACCTAACGAAAACTGTCATTACTACACAGCAGAACAGGCTAAAACACTACTCATAGCCAACAATGACATAACTATCTTTAACTACAATGTCAGATCTTAAGCAAACTTTTTGACGACCTCACTGCATTATTAAACTCACTGCAGGCCAGTATGTCCATCATTGCTCTCACTGAAACCTGGCTAAAGCCTCATACTACAGATATCTATGCCATTCTTGGTTACACAGCCATACCAATTGTAGGCCAGACCAACAAGGGTGTGGCACAGCTATGTTATACTCAGACCAGCTTGAATGTATTAACAATACTTGCACAAGAGATGAACATGGAGAATATATAATAGCTAAGTTTAAAACCAAATACCTGCAAAAACCTCTCACAGTTATAAATATCTATAGATTACCACAGTCAAATATTCAGCAATTTAGTGAAAAATTAGGAAGTATGATAACTGATGCACACATGAACAAAGACCACTTAATCCTCACAGGAGACTTCAATATAAACCTCCTACAAGATCAGGACCCACAAGTAACTGAATTCACAAACACTATGATCAACTGCTTGCTGCTCTAGACAATAACAAAACCTACGAGAATCTCTGAGATCTGTGCCTCTCTATTAGACCATATCTGGACTAACACCATATTCCAATTAAAATCAGGCATAATCACAGACACTACCACAGACCACTACCCATCCTTTCTCATAACCAACCTGGGTAAATTACCACTAGAGACTACTAAAGTTACCTTCAGACTACATAATGAGACAGCTATAATTAACTTCATAACAGCTATGACAAACACTGACTGGCAAACAGAAATAGACAACTTCACAGATACTGACTTATGTATTAATAATTTTCTTAAAAAGACCCAATACCTCTATAATAAGCACTGCCTAAAAAAACTAAACAAATCACAGCTAAAGATTAAACAGTCCCCGGCTAACACCCAGCATACTCAAATCCATTAATATAAAGCACCTATATGAAAAGCAGTACAGAATGTGTCAAATAACAAGAGAACAAACAAAACGTTACCCATCAAACCTAACGAGTCTGATAAGAAGGTCAAAAAAATTGTACTATGAGAACAGATTACATAACTTAAAAGGTGATATAAAAAAAACCTGGGAAAAACCCCATCTGAAATTCTAGGAACAAAAGATATCCACAAACAGAACAATCAAACTAACAAACCAGATGAACCCCTACTCCCACCTATTGAAACAGCAAACAAACTCAATGATTTCTTCTCCACCATAGGTAAAAAGTTGGCAAGCAAAATCCCAAGTTCAAACCTCCACCTAACGACTATCTCATTGGCACCTATCCGAACACACTATTCCTAGCCCTAACCAACCCAATAGAAGTTTCACTTATAATCAACACATTAAAAACAAAGCAGGTGACCTAAATAACTTACCACCTTTTATATACAAAAAGCCTCTCAAGTTCTCTCACCAATTATTGCAACACTCTTTAACAAATCCATTGAATCCTCTACCTTCCCATCAATACTCAAAATAGCGAAATCACCCAATACATAAGGGGGGAGATCAAGCAGACCTGAATAACTACAGGCCGATATCTAACTTACCCCTTCTCTCCAAAATATTTGAAAGAATTAATTCATAGACAAATATATTCTTACCTCACCTCCAACGTTGTTGGAGGTGAGGTTTCAGGCTAATAAAAATACAAATGATGCCATTATACACATGTTAGAAATAATTTTTACCGCCCTTGAAAAAGAAATCCCAGTGGGAATCTTCATTGATTTACGTAAAGCTTTTGATAATTGACCATGATCTGTTACATTAAAATTATCGCACTATGGTATAGAGGACCCCCCTAAACTACCAAAAATCATTTAGCAGCAAAACCAATATGTGTACACAAATGGAGCTAGCTCCACCCCAAACTATTACCGTGGTGCCCCACGGGGAAGTGTTCTTCCCCACTACTCTTTCTCATTTCATTAACATTACCAAATGCATCTCAACTATAAACCCATACTATTTGCAGATGACACTACATAGTTATCTCTCCCCCAAACCCCAACATACTAGCCAACACTGTAAATATGAATTATTGAAAAAACCCCTTTTTTTCAGTTTGGGAACAGAGCTACAAACCCCCACTTAACATAATGAAAAACGGGTCCCCTACCCGCAAAACCCACAGAGGGAAAATTCTTAGGAACCCCATCTTGACGGTGGCCTAAAATTTCAGACACATATACAACAAATCCAAGAAAGTCCCCAAAGACCGTGGGAATACTACCCAAGATACGGTTTATTTTCCCCAAACCCAAAGCTCTCCTTACCCTATATCACTCACTCTTTTCCCCACCTCACCATGGAATCTGCGCATGGGGCTCAACATAAATCTCATCTCAGACCACTAATAACACAACAAAAGGCCGTTATAATATTAACAAATTCACACCCCAAAACAACATACTCCACCAATATTAAAAAACCCTAAACTTACTCACCATACAAGACATCCATACTTTACTTTGCCTATTACATACATAGAACACTCTTAAAAATTTAACCCACCACTCAAACTTCTCCTTCCCAAATTTTTAACAGGACACATGACCATAACACAGCACAGATCACTCCTCGATGTTCCCCGTGTCCATCTAACACTATGAAAAAACTCAATGCATATAAAAGGCACAAAAATTTTGGGGTTATTACCTGTCATTGCCAAAGAAACCCTACCTGTCCCCAATTCAAAACAATGCTAAAAAACCACCTTCTCCCCCAAAAGGCTAAATGCTCCATATCAAACATTCCCAACAAGGTAGAATAATCATTAAATGTAAAAACCTGATTAATCACTTAAATGTAAAAACCTGATTAATCATTTAAATGTAAAACCTGATTAATCACTTAAATGAAAAAAACCTGTTATGAATAATACATACTAAGCTAACTTTTTCCCAAACTTTTTACATTATAACTGTAATGCAACTAATTGTTTTAAATTGTTATCTCCTCCAATTAGTTGCAAAAGCTACAACAATAAATTATTATGTTCAACTTATATTCAAATTTTATAACTTAGTTTACACAATTATACTTATTTTATAAATTATCAACCATAATTTTTTACCATGTAGTCTACTATTAAATAGTCCTAAGAATGACCCAATGCACAGCATATTAGGGGCTTTTATGTACATCTCATTTATCCTATGTATCATCTCTACCTAACTATGTGTCATTTGTACCATGTCTAAATAAACTATTATTTTTAAATTTTTTTTATTATTATTATTATTCTAGAGAGTGCAGATTCAGGGCCCTCACTCTATCCTCATAGGAAGATTTCTGATACATGGGATCCTTAGTCATCCTCCTTTGTACTTTTTCCCGACTTTTTATATCCATTCTGATTAGGTGACTAAAACTGTTCAGCATAATCTAGATGAGGCAAACCCAAAGGATATAAAAGAGTTGAAGAACAACCTGAGACCCCTATTATTTATGCTTCTTGATATGAAACCAAGGATTCTTTCCCGTT
The DNA here is from genome assembly GCA_009830355.1 of Cherax destructor. Lineage (NCBI taxonomy): Eukaryota > Metazoa > Arthropoda > Malacostraca > Decapoda > Parastacidae > Cherax > Cherax destructor. The sequence continues at coordinate 13,055 of WNWK01039508.1, forward strand.
TTTGCGAACATATCACTGTTGTCTTGGTTTTAGATTTGCAAACCAGGGAAATCCTAAATCCTTCTACATTATTTAGTTTATATGTGGCATTGTTATTGTCCTGTCAATATTTAGAACTTTGATTTATCTATATTAAACTACATCTTCAAGCAAGGGAGAGATGTTGTGTTATTTTTTTAGCAGTGCTGTAGTTGGGGTAGCAGTGCTAGTAGTTAGGGAGCATCTAGTAGTTTTGGTAGTAGTTGTGGTAGTAATTTGTATTGATAAAGCCACGGAGGCTAACATCAACAACATAGATACCCAGATGTTTGTTAAAGTGTCTCATTTTCTTCTTCAGTCAATACAGAGGCAGAAGTGTTGCCGAGGGTGACTGACCCCCAACCACAGAGGGGAAGTACAGAAGTTTGATGGGGCCCGACAGGTGCTATGCCCCCAAACCCTTTCCCTTTCCCCGACTGACTCTCCTCTCCCTCGGTTTCCCCCACCTCAACGCACCTACTAACTCTGGTACGTTCACCTATAATACCTTAATTTAAAGAATTACGTTCACCGTCACGGGTAAGTCACCTAAAAAACCTTAAAACAACAGTTAACTTCTCCAAAAAAATTTTAAACACCGCCTAACTTTTAAAACAGATAACGTCACTATAACTGTTATAAAAAAGATAACGTCAATATAACTGTTATAACAAAATAACGTCAGCTATAACTGTTATAACAACAGATAACGCCGCTATAACTTTTAACAACAGATAACGTCACTATAACTGTTATAACAACAGATAACCCCTATAACTGTTATAACCGAAAAACAGCTATAACTGTTATAACAAAAATAACTCAGTATCTTTTTTAACGCAGATAACGTCGCTATAAAGTTATAACAACAGATAACGTCGCTATAACTGTTATAACAACAGATAACGTCATATAACTGTTATAACAAGATAAGTCACTATAACGTTAAAAACAGATAACGTCAGCTATAACGTTATAACAACAATAACGTCATCTATAACTGTTAAAAAACAGATAAATCAGTATAACTGTTATAAAAACAGATAACGTCAGCTATAATTTTTATAACAACATAAACGTCAGCTATAACTGTTATAACAACAATAACGTCAAAAAACCCCTTTTATAACAACAGATAACGTCAGCATAACTTTTTAAAAAAACAGATAACGTCTTTTATAACTGTTATAACAACAGTTAACCAGTTATAACTTAAACAACAAAACGTCACTATAACTGTTATAACAAAGATAACGTAAACTATCCCGTTATAAAAAAGATAACGTCAGCTATAACTTTTTTTAAACAGAAACGTAAACTATAACTGTTATAACAACAGATAACGCAGCTATAACTGTTATAACAACATTTAAACCCTGTTATAACTGTTATAACAACATAAAACCCGTCTTTATAACTGTATAACAACAGATAACGTCACCCCTTTTTTAAAACAACAGAAACGTCAGCTATAACTTTAAAAAAATATAACGTCAGCTATAACTGTTATAACTACACCTAAGACTGCTATAATAACAGTTAATTGACATAAAATATTATAACAGTTATCTTGGGTTATAACTTATTACAACAAATGACTGGTTATAACTAATAAAAAACAAATGACTTCATTATAACAAATAAAAACAAAGTTAATTTAAATTTTAAAAAAGTTTTTTTAAAACAGTTAACTACAGCTCTAACTGTTATAACAGTTTACCAGTTGTAACTATTGTGACAATAATTAATTTCCCAGTTATATGTGTTATAAAACATTTGATTTCCCCCTTTTTGTTATAAAAGTTAATTTCAGCAAAAATTTTAAAAAAGCTAATTAACTATGTAATTATAACTGATCGATACAAAAATGTGATCATATAAAAAACAATATACTGATCAAAATTTTTGGTCCAAATGCATGGGGGCCCAGATCAAAAAAAGGGATCCCCCGGAGGAGTTTTCCCCAAATTCAACTTCAATAACAAAAACATAATTTGGGCCCCCAAAAAAACCAAGTCCTAAATGATATAAACGGGGAAGACCCCCAAACATCACGGATCCTAACCTATGTCTAGAACAAATTAACTCGGACTTGAGGTTTGCTCAAGGAAATTTCCCCTTTAAAAGGGAAAAAGGGAAGATGCAAACTAGAAAGAGAGGGTCCCTATACATGCAAAGGCAAAGAATAAAGGCTACAGGAGGCCAATATATCTGAAATACAGGGGAAACACTACCGGGGTCTTTTGGGAAGAATTGGGGGCCAAGCCCCGCCCGGATCAACCAGGCCTCCGGGGCCCCAGACCCTGATCAACCAGGCTGACGTTTCCCACGCAGCAAACGACAACCCCACAGCCCGGCTGGTTAGGTAGACTTTGGTGCCTGCCAGTGCCTGTTGAAGACAGCCGGGGGGTTTGGGGCCCCCCTGTTTAGCTGGGGGGAGTTGAAAAATTTGGGGGGCCCCCGACCCTTAGGGTTTTTTAACGTGTTGGCACCCTGCTCTTCTTTGGGGGGGGGTTTTCATCGCCTGCCGAGTCTTTTGTTTGTAGGGAGTGATTTTTGTGTGAAAATTTTTTGGGTTAAAAACCCTGGGGAATTTTTTCCATGTGTATTAATAATTATTCCCCCTTTTCCCCAAAAGCGGGTTTGGGGGGAATTTTAAACTTTTCCCCGTATTTTAGGTGGTTTATCCTTATCCCGGGGGGGGTTTCTGCACATTTTCGGTAAAAAAATTTTTCCCCCCCCTTTAAAGGTGCCATGTGCAGAAAATTTTTACCCTAGAAGAACAAGGTTTTAAAAATGTCAACATGAACGGGATCCCGGGTTTTTTAAGGCTCATTATCCATCCTGTCATTTTCCGAGCAGATGAATTGCTTTTTTTTTATACCCTTTGAAGGGAGATCCTCTTACATGATCCCCCCAGGTCTTTTACATTATTTTCGTTATTGTGTGGTTGGAATTAGTTTTTTAGCCGATGAGATTTTTTAAATTTTTCACCCTTTCCCTATCTATAATTGAAATTTTATATTAATTCATTTTTTTGCGGCCCCCCTTTGATTTGGTTTTTGTCTGTTTGGGGGTCAGCCGTTCTTAACGTTGGACACTGTCATACAGATTCGGGGTCATCTGCAAAGGAAGACACAGCACTGTTCTTATACCCCCGTCAATATCTGAATGAGGATGAGGAATAGGATGGGGGGCAAGTACTGTGCCTTGTGGAACAAGCTTTCACAGTAGCTGCCTCCAGATTTTTTCTCTGTTGTTTTTTTCTCTTTGTGTTTTGGGGTGTTGGAAAAATAGTCCATCTACCAACCCCTGTTATTCCTTTATCACCATTTTGTGTGCTATTACAATGGTCACACTTGTCAAAGGCTTTTGCAAAATCTGTGTATATAACATCCCGCATTCTGTTTATCTTCTAGAGCATCCAGGACCTTTTGTGTGGTCCAGTAGTTGGGACAGAGAAAAGGGGCCCGCTCTAAACCCATGCTGTCCCCCGGTTTTTGCAATTGATGGGTATCAAGGTGGGGGGGATCTTGCTTCTTAGAACCCTTTCAAAGGTTTTTTTTTATATGGGACGTTAGCGCAATTGGTCTGTAGTTCTTTGCTATTGCTTTACTGCCCCCTTTGTGGGCGGGGGTATGTCTGTTGTTTTTAGTAGCTGGGACGATCCCAGTGTCTTGCTTCCTCTCCATAAGATGTTAAAAACATGTGATGAACATGGAGTTCCATGGTCGGGCCTGGAGCAGAGTGCATGGGCATGTCATTTATTGCCTTTTCGGGGTCATTTGGCGTCGTGGTGATGTCAGAAAGGCATCGTCTGTCAAATTCTTTGGGACTCTCATAAAAAAAATTTTTTTTAGGTTTTTGTTTTCAGTCTGGTTATTTGGGTCCCAAAACTGGGTCATCTGGGACTTAAGTAACTCACTCATTTCTTTGCTGTCATCTGTGTAGGACCCATCCCGTTTAAGTAGGGCCCAATACTGGTTGTTGTTCTCGACTTTGATTTTGCATAGGAAAAAAAATCGGGTTTCTTTCAATTTCATTTATGGCTTTTGTTCTTCCCCTTCTCTTGATTCCTGTAAGATTCCTTTAGTTTTAATTCAATGCTTGCTATTTCTCTGACTAGTGTCTCCTACGTATTTCAGGATATTGGCCTCCTGTTTCCCTCGTTATTCTTTGCATTCGCCTGTATAGGGGGGGGCCCCTCTCTTTCTAGTTTTCATTTTTCCTCCTTTTCCTTAAGGGAATTTTTCCCTTTAGCAAACCTCAGTACCACGGTTAATTTGTTCTAGACATAGGTTGGGATCCCCTGATGTTTGGCAATCATCCCAGTTTTTTTAATTTAGGA
>WNWK01039509.1:0-17420 GCA_009830355.1 Cherax destructor
TCTGTTTAGTTTTTTTCGGGCAATGTCTGTTATAGAGGTTATGTGTTTTTTTTAAGAAAGTTCTTGATGCATTCATTAGTATCTGAATGTGTTTCCAATTCATTAAGCCAGTCAATGTTCATAGCTGATATAAAATTATTAACAGCAGACTCATTATGTAGTCTGAAGGTAACTTTTGCAATTTCTTGGGGCAGAATGCCTAGGTTAGTTATGAGAAAGGTAGGGTAGTGGTCTGTGGTGTTTTCTGTGATTATGCCTGATTTTAGAGGAGATATTGTGTTAGTCCAGATGTGGTCTAGTAACGAGGTACTATTATCGGAGATTCTTGTAGGTTTTGATATTGTTGGTAGTAATAAGCAGTTGCTCATAGTGTTTGTGAATTCAGTTACCTGCGGGTCTTGGTCATGTAGGAGATTTATGTTGAAATCTCCTGTGAGCAGCAAATGATCTTTGTTAAGGCGTGAATCGATTATCAGGTTTCCTAGTTTTCACTAAAGTGGCGGATGTTTGACTGTGGTAATCTGTAGATGTTTATCACTGTGAGGGGTTTTTGCAGGTCTTTTGATTTAAATTTAGCTATAATATATTCCCATGTTCATCCCTTGTACAAGAATTTTCGATACAATCGAGTTGATCTGTATAATATATTGCTGTTCCACCCCTCGCTGGTCTGTCCTACAGTTGTGAATGGCTGTGTAACCTGGGATGGCATAGATACCTGTAGTATCAGGCTTTAGCCAGGTCTCAGTGAGTGTGATGATTGACATATTGGACTGTAGGGATTGGAGTAGTGCTGTGAGGTCATCATAATGTTTGCTCAACGATCTAACATTGTAATTGAAGATAGTTAAGTTATTGTTGGTCTGAGTAATGTCTTTGCTTGATCAGCTGTGTAATAGTTACAATTGCTGTTGGATTCATGTAAGTCATTTAATAATAGGTTGATATCAGGATCAATGCCTGTAATCATAGGAATTAATGTGATTCTATAACTAGACTTGGGAACAATAGATTATGCTAAACTTAATGATATGGTATTAGATTAAAGTCTTACTTGCTAATGGATTAACACAATTATGTGCAAGTGTTTACAGGAATTTTTACAGTGATATAGGATATTTGAATAATGTTAATGATATACTAATTTAACTGTCTAATGAATGGTTAAAACAACTTCAATGACTAGTATTAAGTTGGTATGGAAAAGAAATTTTTGATTCAATGTGGCACTGGTTGAAACTTTTAGTATAGTGTTGGAGTGGTTGGTATTTTGTTCAATAAATGTATGAAAGAGGGGAGGGTACTTAGGGATTGACAGAGAGTGTGTATAGTTCCTTTATATAAAGGGAAGGGGCCAAAAGAGATTGTAAAAATTATAGGGGAATAAATTGAATGAGTATACCAGGTAAAGTGTATGGTAGGGTTATTATTGAAAGAATTAGAGATAAGACAGAGAGCAAGATTGCAGATGAGCAAGGAGGCTTCAGAATGGGTAGGGAAGTTTTCATTGCATTTATGGATTTAGAAAAGGCATATGATAGAGTGGATAGGGGAGCAATGTGGCAGATGTTGCAAGTGTATGGGATAGGTAGTACGTTACTAAATGCTGTAAAGAGTTTTTATTCAAATTCAAATGTTTATTTCCTTGTAAAGCTTACAATGTGTGGTTTATATGTTATAAGATATTAATTGCAAAGAAGGCCACTAGCATGCCTAGGCATTTCAGGCAGACTAATACTAATTCTTACTCTATATTGATATAGATTATGGAGCAGTACATTTTATACATACATAATTAGATACGTACATACCCAATTAGGTACATACATAATTAGATTTAAAATATATAGTTAGGTAGTACAAATCATATAATAATCATAATCATATAATTTTACAAATGGTAGATTTAGTAGTGGGAATGGATTTGTCTTGGCATGATACATTGTTTCTATTAAAGCTCCTATACTGAAAGAGTATCTTGGGCAAACTTAGGACTAACTTAAGATTTAATAGGCAATAGCTATATTAGGAATTTTATGTTTACAGTCATTTGGGTGGGTGTAAGTGTAAATTAGGGGGGAATTGCAGATAATGAGAGTAACACTATATTGTTTTGGATGTGTTCATGATACAAAAAAGAGAATTAGGTGGTTTTCATTTGGTTATCTGATGATGGGGTGTGTTAGGGAAACGAGATGTTTTTTAACGGTAGTTTTGAAAATGGTGGTTGAGTCTGCGGTTCTAGAGTTTTCAGGCAGGGGGTTCCAGATTTTAGGACCTTTTATGTAGATCAAATTTTTGTAGAGGTTTAGCTGGACATGGGGAATGTCATAGAGATTCTTGTGTCTGGTATTGTGTCTATGAGTCCTGTTGCAGCTATCAAGAAAGTGTTTTAGTTCAGGGTTAATATTAGAATTTATGGTTCTATAAATGTAGGTTGCACAATAGTAGGTGTGAATGTTCTGTACGGTGAGTAGGTTTAGGTCTTTGAAGAGGGGGTGTGCTGTCTTGCATTGGATTGCGTGATAATTCTTACTGCAGCTTTCTGTTGGGTTATTATTGGCTTTAGGTGAGTTGCTGCTGTTGATCCCCAGTCACAAATAGCATAGGTGAGGTAAGGATAGATGAGTGAATAGTATAGTGTGAGTAGGGCTGATTGTGGTACGTAGTAACGTATCTTGGAGAGGATCCCAACTGTTTTGGATACTTTTTTTGTTATTTGTTGGATATGGGTGTTGAATTTCAGGTTGCTGTCAAGGTGCAGACCCAGGAATTTGCCCTCATTATGTTTAGCAATACGAGTGTTGTCAATCGTTATGTTCAGCTGGGCAGCACCTGTTCTGTTCCCAAACAGAATGTAGAAGGTTTTGTCAGTATTAAGTGTAAGTTTATTAGCAGTCATCCAGGTCGATATTTTTACTAGTTCTTCATTAACAATAGTGTTCAGTGAGGTAAGATTAGGGTGGGAGATGACATAAGTCGTATCGTCAGCAAAGAGAATAGGATTAAGGTGTTGTAATACATTAGGTAGATCATTGATGTATAAGAGGAAGAGCAGGGGACCAAGGACACTTCCCTGTGGTACTCCAGTATCCAGCGGTCTTATTGATGAGGTTGTGTCCTTAATAGAGACGTATTGCTGCCTGTTAGTTAGGTAGGATTTGAAATACGTAAGTGCGTGGCCTCTTATGCCATAATGATCAAGTTTGTGGAGTAGGATGCTGTGGTCTACTGTATTAAAAGCTTTCCTTAGATCGATAAAGAGTCCTAATTGATATTCATTTTTTTCAAGAGCTGTGTAGAGCAGGTCTAGCATTTTTATAATTGCGTCATTTGTACTTTTGCTTTTCCTGAAGCCAAATTGGTAGGGGTTGAGGATGCTTTGTGCTGTTATAAAGGGATATAATCTCTTGTGCATAAGTTTCTTGAAGATTTTGGATAGCAACGGTAAGTTTGAAATTGGCCTGTAGTTGTTTACATTTGTAGGATCACCACCTTTGTGTATTGGTGTGACCCTTGCTATCTTGAGTAGTGCCGGGAGAGTGTTGATTTCTAGTGATTTGCTAAAGAGTAATGAAATAGCAGGTGAGAGAACATGAGCTGCTCGTTTGTATAATAATGGAGGAACTTGAGCCAGATTTCCTGATTTATTTTTAAGTGACTTAATAATCGTAGTGACTTCTGTGGGCTCGGTTGGTGCAAGATAGAAGGAGATTGGGAAATTCCCATCTAAGTAATTGCTTGCTCGGGCATTGGTATCCGGGATTTTGCTGTCGAGATTTGATCCTATGGTTGAGAAAAAGTTAATTATCTTGTTAACTGTATCAATAGGCTGTAGTTGGGCTTCATTCGGCTTAGGACAATATCCCTAGGTTTTTTTAGTTTGTGTGTGCCTAGAATCTGAGAGAGTATCTTCCAGGTCTTTTTTATATCCTCTTGTTTCGGTGAATCTATTGGAGTAGTACAATTGCTTAGCCTTCCTTATTAGGTTGGTGAGAACTGATGCATATTGTTTAACAATAACTTTGTTTATTAAGCCCTGTCTATATTGCTTTTCATATTGATGTTTCTTATTAATGGATCTTAGTATGCTGTTGGGTAACCATGGGCAACCTAGCCGTTTGTTCGTAATCTGTTTAGTTTTTATGGGACAATGTTTCTTATATGTATAGTCTAAGTAGTTTGTTTAGGAATATGTCTATCCAATCAGCGATACCATTAGCCTCGGAGAATTCTGTAGGCCAGTCAATCGTACCTAGCTCTGTTGTGAAGTTACTTATTGAAGCCTCGTCATGGAGTCTAAAAGAGACCTTGTTGTATTCCAGTGGTTGTTTACCAATGTTTGTTAAGAGGAGGGTGGGGTAGTGGTCAGTAGTGCTGTCTGTGATTATCCCTGATTTAAGGGGAGCTAGTATATTAGTCCATATATGGTCAAGGTTCAGGTTAGGGTGTGTAGGAGATAGGGAGATTACTTCCCAGTAAAAGTAGGCCTTAGACAAGGATGTGTAATGTGTAAGTTTATTAGCAGTCATCCAGGTCGATATTTTTACTAGTTCTTCATTAACAATAGTGTTCAGTGAGGTAAGATTAGGGTGGGAGATGACATAAGTCGTATCGTCAGCAAAGAGAATAGGATTAAGGTGTTGTAATACATTAGGTAGATCATTGATGTATAAGAGGAAGGGTGGGGTAGTGGTCAGTAGTGCTGTCTGTGATTATCCCTGATTTAAGGGGAGCTAGTATATTAGTCCATATATGGTCAAGGTTCAGGTTAGGGTGTGTAGGAGATAGGGAGATTACTTCCCAGTAAAAGTAGGCCTTAGACAAGGATGTGTAATGTCACCATGGTTGTTTAACATATTTATAGATGGGGTTGTAAAAGAAGTAAATGCTAGGGTGTTGGGGAGAGGGGTGGGATTAAATTGTGGGGAATCAAATACAAAATAGGAGTTTATATAGTTACTTTTTGCTGATATGTACTATGCTTTTGGGAGATTCTAAAGAAAAGTTGCAAAGGTTAATAGATGAGTTTGGGAGGGTGTGTAAAGGTAGAAAGTTGAAAGTGAACATAGATAAGAGTAAGGTGATGAAGGTATCAAGCGATTTAGGTAAAGAAAATTTGGATATCACATGGAGGGAGGGAGTATGGAAGAAGTGAATGTGTTCAGATATTTGGGAGTTGATTTTCAGCAGATGGGTTTATGAAGGATGAGGTTAACCATAGAATTGATGAAGGAAAAAAGGTGAGTGGTGCTTTGAGGTATCTGTGGAGACAAAAAACGTTATCCATGGAGGCAAAGAAGGGAATATACGAGAGTATAGTGGTACCAACACTTATATGGGTGAGAAGCATGGGTTGTAAATGCTTCAGCAAGGAGGAGGCTGGAGGCAGTGGAGATGTCGTGTCTAAGGGCAATGTGTGGTGTAAATATTATGCAGAGAATTTGTAGTGTGGAAATTAGGAGGTGTGGAGTTACTAAAAGTATTAGTCAGATGGCTGAAGAGGGGTTGTTGAGGTGGTTTGGTCATTTAGAGAAAATGGAACAAAGTAGAATCACTTGGAGAGCATATAAATCTGTAGTGGAAGGAAGGCAGGGTAGGGGTCATACTAGGAAAGGTTGGAGGGAGGAGGTAAAGGAGGTTTTGTTTGCGAGGGGCAAGCGTGCGTGTGTGTGTTAGATAGGAGTGAATGGAGACGAATGGTTTTTGGGACCTGACGAGCTGTTGGAGTGTGAACAGGGTAATATTTTGTGAAGGGATTCAAGGAAATTGGTTAGCCGGATTGAGTCCTGAAGGTGGGAAGTACAGTGTTTGCACTTTGGGATATTGGTAGTTTGGAGGGACATCTAAACTATTGTATCTGAGCGTCTCTGCAAAGACAATGATTATGTATGATTTTTTTTATTAACACATTGGCCGATTCCCACCAGGGCAGGGTGGCCCGAAAAAGAAAAACTTTCATCATCATTCACTCCATCACTGTCTTGCCAGAAGGGTGCTTTACACTACAGTTATAAAACTGCAACATTAACACCCCTCCTTCAGAGTGCCGGCACTGTACTTCCCATCTCCAGAACTCAAGTCCGGCCTGCCGGTTTCCCTGAATCCCTTCATAAATGTTACTTTGCTCACACTCCAACAGCATGTCAAGTATTAAAAACCATATGCCTCCATTCACTCCTATCAAATACGCTCACACATGCTTGCTGGAAGTCCAAGCCCTCGCACACAAAACTTCCTTTACCCCCTCCCTCCAACCTTTCCTAGGCCGACCCCTACCCCGCCTTCCCTCCACTACAGATTTATACACTCTCGAAGTCACTCTGTCTCGTTCCATTCTCTCTACATGTCCAAACCACCTCAACAACCCCTCCTCAGCTCTCTGAACAATCGTTTTGGTAATCCCGCACCTCCTCCTAATTTCCAAACCCCGAATTCTCTGCATTATATTCACACCACACATTGACCTCAGACATGACATCTCCACTGCCTCCAGCCTTCTCCTCGTTGCAACATTCATCACCCATGCTTCACACCCATATAAGAGCGTTGGTATAACTATACTCTCATACATTCCCTCTTTACTTCCATGGACAAGGTTCTTTGTCTCCACAGACTCGAAGTGCTCCACTCACCCTTTTCCCCTCATCAATTCTATGATTCACCTCATCCTTCATAGACCCATCCGCCGACATGTCCACTCCCAAATATCTGAATACATTCACCTCCTCCATACTCTCTCCCTCCAATCTGATATCCAATCTTTCGTCACCTATTCTTTTTGTTATCCTCATCACCTTACTCTTTCCTATATTCACTTTCAATTTTCTTCTTTTACACACCCTACCAAATTCATCCACCAACCTCTGCAGCTTCTCTTCAGAATCTCCCAAAAGCACAGTGTCATCAGCAAAAGCAACTGTGACAACTCCACTTTGTATTTGCTTCTTTATCTTTTAGCCCAACACCTCTTGCCAAGACCCTCGCATTCACTTCTCTTACAACCCCATCTATAAATATATTGAACAACCACGGTGACATCACACATCCTTGTCTAAGGCCCACTTTTACTGGGAAATAGTCCCCTTCCCTCCTACACACTCTAACCTGAGCCTCACTATCCTCATAAAAACTCTTCACTGCTTTCAGTAACCTTCCTCCTATTCCATACACCTGCAACATCTGCCACATTGCCCCCTATCTACCCTATCATATGCCTTTTCCAAATCCATAAATGCCACAAAAACATCTTTACCCTTATCCAAATACTGTTCACCTATATGTTTCACTGTAAACACTTGGTCTACACACCCCTACCTTTCCTAAAGCCCCTTGTTCATCTGCTATCCTGCTTTCTGTTTTACTCTTAATTCTTTCAATAATAACTCTACCATACACTTTACCAGGTACACTCAACAGACTTATTCCCCTATAATTTTTGCACTCTCTTTTGTCCCCTTTGCCTTTATACAAAGGAACAATACACGCTCTCTGCCAATCCCTAGGTACCTTACCCTCTTCCATACATTTATTAAATAATAGCACCAACCACTCCAAAATTATATCCCCACCTGCTTTTAACATTTCTATCTTTATCCCATCAATCCCAGCTGCCTTACCCCTTTCATTCTACCCACTGCCTCACGAACTTCCCCTACACCCACAACTGGCTCTTCCACACTCCTACAAGATGTTATTCCTCCTTGCCCTACACACGAAATCACAGCTTCCCTGTCTTCATCAACATTTAACAAATCCTCAAAATATTCTCTCCATCTTCCCAATACCTCTAACTCTCCATTTAATAACTCTCCTCTCCTATTTTTAACTGTCAAATCCATTTGTTCTCTAGGCTTCCTCAACTTATTAATCTCATTCCAAAACTTTTTCTTATTTTCAACAAAATTTGCTGATAACATCTCACCCACTCTCTCATCTGCTCTCTTTTTACATTGCTTCACCACTCTTTTAACCTCTCTTTTTCTCTCCATATACTCTTCCCTCCTTGCATCACTTCTACTTTGTAAAAACCTCTCATATGCTAACTTTTTCTCCCTTACTACTCTCTTTACATCATCATTCCACCAATCGCTCCTCTTCCCTCCTGCACCCACTCGCCTGTAACCACAAACTTCTGCTGAACACTCTAACACTACATTTTTAAATCTACCCCATACATTTTCGACCCCATTGCCTACACTCTCACTAGCCCATCTATCCTCCAATAGTTGTTTATATCTTACCCTAACTGCCTCCTCTTTTAGTTTATAAACCTTCACCTCTCTTTTACTTACTGATTCTATTTTCCTTGTATCCCATCTACCTTTTACTCCCACTGTAGCTATAACTAAAAAGTGATCTGATATATCTGTAGCCCCTCTATAAACATGTACATCCTGAAGTCTACTCAACAGTCTTTTATCTACCAATACATAGTCCAACAAACTACTGTCATTACGCCCTACATCATATCTTGTATACTTATTTATCCTCTTTTTCTTAAAATATGTATTACCTATAACTAAACCCCTTTCTATACAAAGTTCAATCAAAGGGCTCCCATTATCATTTACACCTGGCACCCCAAACTTACCTACTACACCCTCTCTGCATGTTTCTCCCACTTTAGCATTTAGGTCCCCTACCACAATTACTCTCTCATGTATGAATGATGGTGAAAGTGTTGAACGATGATGAAAGTTTTTTCTTTCTTTTTCGGTCACCCTGCCTCAGTGGGAAATGGCCGAAGTGTTAAAAAAAATTCACAAAAGAAATCAAAACTATTCACAAATCCCTTATAAGAGAGCTGACTGTAGTACAGGATTTAATATACAGTACAGCCTCTCCTTACTTAACGATGGAGTTTCGTTCCTAAGACCACTTCAAACGAATTCGTCGCTAAGTGAGGAGCATACTATAATGGTAGTAAGTTTGTGTCAACCATCTTTGATATTGTTTTAATGTCACCTTTACACTATTTATAACATTTCTGGTATATTTTTAAATGTTTATTCAGTAGTGTACTGTATATTGAAGTAACTAGAATAGAGGAAATCAGCTCTAATATACATTATTTAGGTATGAATACTGGTCAGAGAGCCCGTCGTAAGTCCGAGGCATCAGTAAACGAGTACGTCGCTAAGTGAGGAAAGGCTGTATTATAATATTTCCTGGTAATGGGTGGGAAGGGGGGAAGGCCATCACATGGAATACTTCGTGTCTCATTCATACTAATATTTTTCCTGTTCCCAACAGGATCCATCCTACATCTTGAGCTTCATATATTGTCCCTTTCACTATTACTCATAAGAGTCTAATTGTTATATCTGATGTTTGCTGGGAGCATAGCAGATCCCCAGATCACATCCTTTTTCATTCATATTTGTACCAGCAGTTCACACACATTATTTTCAGTGTTATCTTTTCTGATTTATCTACCTAATGCCAATCATTTCCTTTTGTGTGGCTCAGTGTGTGACTCCATTCAGGCCTGTGAGGCTTGTATTTAGGTGGGCTGAACCTTCTCGTCGGATGAGGATTGTGCCTATGACATTTTTCAACGTACAGTGGACCCCTGGATTTCGTAGTCATCAGATTTAGTAATATTCGGTAATCATAAAGTTTTTTCATCAAAATATTGGCTCAGTGATCGTCATCTAACTCGGTAATAGACATTCGTCCTGAACGCGTCCGAGTGGCCTCGAGCGAGCAGCCCTCAGTGTGCCATTGTTTATCAGCCAGTGAGCACGATCCCACGCATTCATACGATACATTTCGTAATATTCCATTTGTTTTAGTGATTGCAACTGCTAAATAAGCCACCATGGGCCCAAAGAAAGCTCCTAGTGCCAGCCCTTTGGTAAAGAAGGTGAGAAACACTATAGAATTCAAGAAAGACATCATTGCAAAATATGAAAGTGGAGTATGTGTGGCAGAGCTTGCCAGGTTGTATAAGAAACCCCATACAACCATCGCTTCCATTGTGGCCAAGAAAAAGGAAATCAAGGAAGCTGCTGTTGCGAAAGGTGCAAATATGCTCACAAAACAAGAGATCGCAAATACAGTGGACCCCCGGTTTACGTAATTAATTCGTTCCAAAATGCTGTTCAAGTGCCGTTACCAAATGAATTTGTTCCCATAAGGAATAATGTAAATTAGATTAGTCCTTTTAGACCCCCAAAAATACACTTACAAAAACACACTTACATAATTGCTCGAGTTTGGAGCAGTATGTAAACCGGGGGTCCACTGTACTCGAAGATGTGGAGACTTTGTTGTTGGTGTGGATCAACCAAAAACAGTTAGGAGATAGTGTTATGCAGTCGATAATTTGTGAAGAGGCAAGTGACATGATGATCGCGTAAAGAAAATGCCTGGAACTAGTGCTGATCTTAGTGAATTTAAGGCCAGCAAAGGCTGGTTTGAGAGATTTAAGAAGTGTAGTGGCATACACAGTGTGGTAAGGCATGGCAAGGCTGCAAGTTTTGACAAATGTGCGGCTGAAAAATATGTTCAGGAATTCAAGGGGTACATAGAGGCTGAACAATTCCTCCCCCAACAAGGCCTCTTTTGGAAGAAAGTGCCAAAGAGGGCCTACATCATGCAGGAGGAAAAGGCACTGCCAGGACACAAGCCTATGAAAGACAGGCTAACTCTCATGTTCTGTAGTAATGCTAGTGGGGATTTCAAAGTGAAGCCTTTACTGGTGAATCTCACTGAAAATCCCAGAGTGTTCAAGAAAAACAGTGTTGCCAAGGCTAATTTGTGTGTGATGTGGAAGGCTAACAATAAGGCATGGGTCACGAGGGAAATTTTCCTTGATTGGTTCAATGAAGTATTTGGCCTCAGTGTGAAGAAATACCTCCTGGAAAATAAATTGGAACTCAAGTGCCTCTTGGTAATGGACAATGCACCTGCTCATCCTCCAGACTTGGATGACCAAATGGTGGAGGAGTTTCGTTTCATCACAGTGAAGTTCTTGCCCCCTAATACCACTCCTCTCATCCAGCCCATGGACCAGCAGGTCATTTCAAACTTCAAAAAACTACACCGAAGCAATGTTTTAAAGGTGCTTTGATGTGACCTCAGACACTCAATTGACCCTAAGAGAGTTCTGGAAAGATCACCTCAATATCCTCCATTGCATAAACCTTATAGGTAAGGCTTGGTAGGGAGTGATTTCCAGGACTTTGAACTCTGCTTGGAGAAAATTGTGGCCAGAATGTGTCCAAGAGAGGGGATCTTGAAGGGTTTGGGGGCTGACCCTGAGGAGCCTATGGCAGTTGTGGAAAGTATTGTGGCATTGGGGAATTCCATGGGGTTGGATGTGAGTGGCGAGAATGTGGAAGAGTTGGTGGAGGACTACAATGAAGAGCTGACCACTGAAGAATTGTAAGAGCATCATCTGCAACAGCAACAGACCACAGCTCAGGAAATTGCTTCAGAGGAGGAGGAAGAGAGATGGAAGAAGGTGCCTTCTTCAAAGATTAAGGACATTTGTGCAAAGTGGAGTGAGGTGCAAACATTTATGGATGAACATCACCCTGACAAAGCTGTTACAGGCCGTGTTGGCAACATGTACAATGACAATGTCGTGTCCCATTTTAGGGAAATTTTAAAGAGACGCCAGAAACAGAGCTGTCTGGAACAATTTTTTGAGCTACAGGGGTCCAGTGACTCTCAAGCTGGTCCTAGTGGCATTAAAAAACAAAGAAGGGAAGTAACCCCAGAAAAGGACTTGGTACCTGAAGCCTTTATGAAAGGGGATTCCCCTTCCAAACAATAGTAACTCCTCCATCCTCTCCCCTCCTTACATCTTCCATACATCAAATAATCTTCAGTAAAGGTAAGTGTCATATTATTGTTTTATTCTTCATATCTCATTGTTTTCTGTGAAGGTAAATGTATATTTCATATAAAAAACTTATTTTTTTAATAATTTTGGGTGTCTGGAGCGGATTAATTGGATTTACATTACAGTGGACCCCCGAGTTTCGTAAAAACTTCACTCCTGAAGTCTGCTCAAGTGCCATTACCGAACGAATTTACTCCCTTAAGGAAAAATTTCACGTAGGTTAGTCTATTTCAGACCCCCAAAAATACACTTCCACAAGAACTTACAAAATTATACTTACATAATTGCACGATTTCCGGGGTATTCGTTAACCGAGGGTCCACTGTATTTCTTATGGGGAAAATAAATTCGGATATCGTCGAATTCGGCTTTAGTCACACTCTGGAACGGATTAATTACAATAACTGGGAGTCCACTGTAAAGTGCCTCCCTGGCTTTGCAGATGTTCTCTAGGGCTGTTTTTTTAGGTGTGGGTGATGTGACATGCCCTTCACATCTGTGGTAATTATCAGGCCTTTCAAAGAGAGTATGGTCCTCTCCATTTTTCTTGATCTCTTAGGCCCTTCCATTTCCATGGGGACCCTATGATTCCCTAGCTCTCCCAGTACCAGAGTGGTTGCCTCTCCTATGACTTTATGCTGGGATCAGTGGCCAAATTACCAGTCTGCTTACTGACCAAGCTGGCCTCTTCAGCTCATTCTGTGTGCTGCTGTCTGAGTGCATTAGTCCTTTCCAGAAACTTTTATTTTGTGTGGGGAATAGGGACCACCCTGAGGCTCCCAAGGAGCCCTTGGATTCTCATTCTGATTACTTATCTCTGTCTGAGGACTGTCTAATGGACTGCCATCAGACTTTTCTTTATCATTCCAGCCTGGGGCCTGTTAACCAGCATGCCTACTGTCCATGTGAATGTAGTATGTACTTCATCTATGTGGCCTACATCCACTTCCAGTCTACAGTGGCCGCAAAAAAAATTATACATTTCCAATGCAAAAAATCTATACACTTGATTTTGGTGTATACATTTCACTTGCCTTTCCGCCATAGGAAAAGTGGGCGAGGCTTGTGATGAATTAGTGTACTGGAGACCGTCTTGCTTCAACGTTCCCCACCACGCCACGCTTCAGTGCTCTGGCAGAACTCGGTGAGGAACGAGGCCTGCTACGTTGTTACTCATTACCCATTTTTTCACTTGACCACGAAGTTTGCCATGCTACATTTCTGCTCCAAGTGGTCAGAATGGGTCAAACTAAACTTTGAATTGCAGAGAAGACCCATGCACTGAGAAATGAAGGTGTTGGAGGTGTTGATTCACCGGGAATTCTCCCGGCCCGGGTCTTTACCAGATGCCGACCCGGCTCCGGCTCCCTGGCGTGGGAGTGTCAGAGACCTATGTCTCCCATGGGAGGGGATACCCCTCATTGGCGGGACCAACTGGCACTAAGCCTAGCCACATTCCCCACCAGCACGAGGCATGGAGGTAGATAGATGCTAGGCCTCTCTGGTCTGCCACCTTCCCTAACGCGAAGGGCAGGCCTACGAGCTGCAGATGGTAGCAAGCTCCAGCCTTGGCACCTACCCTTCCCTAAAAGGGCTGGGCATGGTGAGCGACCAGAAATGAAGGTGACTAGGATGGCAATTTACAACCTCAAGAAAGCAGCTGCCTCACTGCCACCTGACACCGTACCACCTAGGAAGGTGGGGTCTGGGGCCCCCCAAAAGACTTCTCTTCGCACAGAGAAGATCCTGAAGAGGGAAGTGTTATCATATCCTGTTATAACATTCGCAGACCTCAAGAAAAAGCATCCTGCACTCCTGAAAGACGTCGCAGTGCGAACCATTCAGCACCAACTGCAAAAGGACCTGAAAATGCCTTCTCGAAGTGCCCCCGAGAAGCTCATGTTAACTGAAGCCATGAAGAAGAAACGGCTTCAGTTCTGCAAGAAGTACAAGGGTTGGACCTCAGACCAGTGGCAGAAGGTGATGTTCAGCAACGAGAGTACCTTCAGGCTTGTCAGGAGCGGCTCCAAGACCGACCGTCGTCCCAGTGGTGTGTCCCATTATGACCCTCAGTACACTGTGAAGACAGTGAAGCACCCTGACAGTGTTATGGTCTGGGGTGCTTTTAGTGGTTATAAGGGCAGGGGTGGACTATACTTCCTTCCTAAGAACATTACGATGAAGGGAAGTACAGTGGACCCCCGGTGTTCATGATTTATTCATTCCAGAATGCTGTTCACGTGCCGTTACCAAAGGAATTTGTTCCCATAAGGAATAATGTAAATTAGACTAGTCCTTACAGGGATCTCTTTTCCTGGGTTTCCCCTATACTCCTCTGAAGAGAAACTTATCTTGTTTCTTCCTAACTCCTGTGTCAGGATCTTCACTCCTCTTGCCTCTTTAAGGGGGCTCCTTGTCGTGGTAAAGAGGCTATTGGTCTGAGGAATTGGACCTCTTGGTCTTCTTCCTCAGACCGAACCTAATTACCCCCCAATCCCCCCTTCCCTTTCCCATCTTCCCCATCCTCCCTTTTCCCTTTCCTCCTCCTTCTCCTCCTCATCCCTCCCTTATTCCCTTCCCATTTTTACCCTGGGAGCTTCTCTCCACAGGCATTCTAGTTCCTAGGTAAGGGGAAGGGTACCGTGGTCCATCCCATTCCGTTGAGGTTCTTGGCGGTGGTGTAGTTTGCCGTGGAATCTGGATCGCCTGGGGATGTCCCGATCCCTCTCCTGTCTCCCGGGGAGTGGCCTTGGGTATCTTTCGGGTGACGGATGTATCTCTGGAGGCCACCTTTCAGATTCCGGGGGTGGTGGCCGAAGGCGGTATGCTTTGTGGCGGGTATCCGGCCGCCCTCTCTTTTGTCCACTGAGGTGGCTTGGTGGATGTGAGGTTGCTATCCCGGATTGCTGGTTTACTGGCACGGGTTCCATGCAGCATCTTCACTACTTGCGGTGTTGAGGTTCTCTTGGGCGAGGAGGGGGATTTACGCCCCTTTCATTCCTCCTAGGAGCTATTCCTCCACGTTCCCCCCTTTTTTTTATTCTTTTTTTTATTTTTATTTTATTTTCTTTCTTTTTTTTTTCTTAAAAATAAAAAGAAAGTAGTAACCTAACCATGGATGCTATTACAAAAAAATAAACATTTGTAATAAACGACTGTTTGGGATACTTAATAAACTCTCAGATTTCAGATATTTATTATATTATATTAATATAAAAACATATACTCTGAATAAAAACATAATCTTATAATTTGTGTAAAAACATATTTATATACACAACAATCATAGTACAAGATAAAACTCACAAGTAAAATCATATACTTAGTGCAATGTCAAGTCGCTGCCGTCATCGTGTCACACAGGACACTACCACACCTTGTCATGATACTCCTTCTCCACCATGTCCTCAGACACCCTTATCTCTGTCTTATGGCACGCATACGGGGTTCCACGACACCCGATCTCCCTGTACCATAAGACTCCACCGCTGAGTCACACGACACCTTCTCTGTGCCACATGGCACGCCCCCTGCATCATGAACCCATCTCTAATAAAGCCTTTGCACCGCGTTATGACACACCAAATACACGACTCTTAACTTGTGTCGTGCCACCGTCACAAACTCTCTGGATGCACCACTGAATACCTGACACTCCGGGTAACAATACCAGTGTCACACCAGACACACAACCAGTGTCACACAAGACACCATAACATATCAGTGTCACACAAGACCCAGTGTCACACAAGACACCTCAGGTACATATAGTCTCAGGTACATAGTCGCAGGTACGATGAAAGCCAGTATGTAATTCTGGTGACCAGACTTGCCGCTCTCCTCATTACAGTGTCCTCATATCAAGCAGGAAGAGAACACCTTCATCACTGTACTTGGCCTTGCAAACATCACAAGTACAAAGTTGCTCTCGAGTAACACAGTCCAGAGAGGATAAAGCTTCCAGTTCTCTCAGCACTGGAGCACTGTAGGCCTGTCACCAGCACCACACTGCGAAAGTCTGCAACTCTCAAGCAGGTCTGCCTGGTGAACTCCAGTAGTGTATCAGGGAGCTGGTGAACTCTCCAGTGTTGAATAGGGGAGAGTCTCGTTGACACTCCCTAGGTATATCAGGGAGCTGGTGAACTCTCCAGTGTTGTGTATAGGAGAGTCTCGTTAGCACTGTCGGTCTAGCCGGCCCGGCAGTCAAACATCGGGTCTGATGACGTAACCCCTTGACTGCTGGCCGGTAAGGTAACTACTTAACAACCATTGTTAGGTAGGGGGCCGTAACAGATGCCCTAATCTGTGAACCTACCCCCGGGCCCCTTCTTGATACCGCACCCAGTTCTGACCCTACCTCGTTAATGGACAACTCTTCGGACACCTCTAATACCTCTGTAACTCTTGCTGGTGCCGGTTTGTCACCTGCTTCAGGTACCGGGGTTCCGACCGGCCCTTTTGACACATCTGACCTTCGCTCTTCTCTGACCTTGATTCCGGCTTCTCCCTCAACGGTGCGGCAATTTTCGGATTGCTCGCCCATCACACGTCAGACCACCTCCGGTCCCACACCCAAACGACCAAGACCCTTACATGACTATTTGACACTTCCTTCTCATTCATTTCAGAAACGACCAGCACGTCACGCACTCCCCTTAAACACTGTTTCACACTACTCAATGGACAAAGTTTTTTACTCTACGACCGACCTCTCCTAATACCTATCTTTCCGATAATAGTATTGGTAAAGCTCTCCTACGCCATGTAGGTAAAGATATCTCATTTCATGCTCTCAAGAGCGGCACTCGCATCATCACGGTCCAGAATGCTGGCCAAGCTCGCGATCTTTCCCTCCTTACGACCATAGATACTATTCCTATCACTATTGACAAGCATCATTCTTTCAATTCTTGTAGTGGTACTGTCATTTTACCCCACACCATTGTCCAATGGAATTTCCAGACATGTGGTGATGACATTTTGGAGCAGCTTGAGCTCCAAGAACTCCCTATCCTTAAAGTTGACACTTTTGTCCTCCATGCCAATATGCGAAGACGTTATCCTTGCAATATAGCTCGTTTAACATTTGACAGCTGTGAACTTCCACCTTCGGTCTACATTGCAGGTCAACGTTTACAAGTTCGAAAGGTGACCCCTACACCGCAACAGTGTAGAAACTGCTGGCGTTTTGGTCATCCAGCGAAATATTGCAGGTCAATGGCCGAATGCCCAGTCTGTGGTGCCGACGACCATGCCAATCCTTCTTGTAATCTATCTCCCTCTTGCCTTAACTTTGTCATGAGGCGCATCCATCGTACTCTCTCGCCGTTGTCAGGTTTACCTGGATGAGCAGGAAATCCATTGTCTCAAAGAGGCGGAAGGCTTCTCTGTGCATATGCTATGGCCATCTCTCATCTACGCCTTCAAGGGAGACTTCCTTGTATTTCTATTCTTGCGTTATGCAAACGTCACCCCACTTGGCATCCAATTTCCCCGGCTTCCTCTGGTCTTATCTCAGTCACCCTGTCTCGAATCCTTTTGCTGTTCTTGGCTCCGAGGTCCCTAC
>WNWK01039510.1:0-12500 GCA_009830355.1 Cherax destructor
CGCAGGGAAGTGTCCTTGGTCCCCTGCTCTTCCTCTTATACATCAATGATCTTCCCAATGTATCACAACACTTGAAACCAATACTCTTTGCTGACGATACAACATGTCATCTCCACACAAACCTTGCCACGCTTAACACCATTGTTAACGACGAATTAATAAAAATAGCAACATGGATGACTGCCAATAAACTTACACTCAACACTGATAAGACTTTCTATATTATGTTTGGCAACAGAACAGATGATCCACAATTAAACATTAAGATCAACTCTACACCTATTGCTAGACATAACGAGGGCAAGTTCCTGGGCCTTCACCTTGACAGCAGCCTGAAATTCAGCACCCATATCCAACACATAACAAAGAAAGTGTCCAAAACTGTGGGGATCCTCTCTAAGATACGGTATTATGTACCACAATCAGCCCTACTCACACTATACTACTCACTCATCTATCCCTACCTCACATATGCCATTTGTGCATGGGGATCAACAGCAATTACCCACCTAAAGCCAATAATAACCCAACAAAAGCCGCAGTAAGAATTATCACACAATCCAACGCTAGGCAGCACACCCCCACTCTTCAAAGACCTAAACCTACTCACTGTTCAGAATATCCATACTTACTACTCTGCTATCTACATTTATAGAACCATTAATTCCAACTTTAACCCTGAGCTAAAACACTTTCTTGACAGTTGTGACAGGACCCATAGACATAATACCAGACATAAACATCTCTTTGACATTCCCCGTGTCCGACTAAATCTATACAAAAATTCAATGCGCATAAAAGGGCCTAAAATCTGGAACTCCCTGCCTGAAAACTCTAGAACTGCAGACACAACCTCCATTTTCAAAAGCACCGTTAAAAAACATCTTATCTCACTTACGCACCCAACCGGTAGTTAACCATACGAAAACTACTTTATCTTGCACATATCCACAGCAAAATACACTTATTGATATCTGTGATTCTCCTTAATTTGCACATTACTAACCACAGCAAAATACACTTATTGATATCTGTGATTCCCCTTAATTTGCACAGTTCCAACCAAAATTCTAATACAACTATTGCTCCATAATACTTAAGCTAGTCATAAGTTTGCCTAAGATACTCCAATATAGAATCTATATTATGCCAATATATCACCTTTATCATTAATATATAAACTAATTGCTAACTTTTTATACTAATTGTTAAATTCTCAATGTTTAAATTCCAGTACCTAAATTTTGTAAACCTAACCTTACAATCTGTATATCCATTGTATAGCTATTGAGTAAGACCTATCATAAGACTGCCTGAAAAGCCTAGGCATACCTAGGCATATTATTGGCCATCTTGTAATATCAACTTTAATGTATAACTATAAGTACCCCCCACCTTGTATTACATGAAATAAAGGATTTGAATTTGAATTTGAATTTGAAAGAACTGAAAAAAGGTACTATGACTCTGGAACTTATGGAAGGGTTGGAAGGTGGATGTGAAGGAGGTAATGAGTGTCAGAGGCTGAGCATCCAGTGTATGTTAAGATCAGAGTAGAGAGGAGAGTAGTCTTTGCGAAGTGTTGGAATGTAAGCATAACAATAGCAATAGTGGTAATTCTGAAGCAGCAGGAGAGACTGGAACCTTCTCAACAAGCAGCAGTAACGTCACTACTGAAGCAACAAGACCCAACATCACTAGCATGGTGTAATAAGATCCAACAACAACAACATAGCATGACAAAACTCAGCAACATCACTGACATAGTGAAGCAACTACACCCAGCAACATCATAGTGAAGCAACAAGACCCAGCATCACCAACATAGTGTAACTAGACCCAGCAACTCATCAACATAGTGCAACAAAAAGACCCAGCAACATCAACATATTGCAACAACACCCAGCATCACCACCAACACAATGCAACAAGACACAACAACACCAACATTGTGCAACAAAAAGACCACCAGAGACATCAACATAGTGCAACAAAAAGGCCCAACATCAACATGGTGCAACAAAAATGCCCAGCAACATCAACATAGTGCAACAAAAAGGCCCAGCAACATTAACATAGTGCAACAAAAAGGCCCAGCAACATCACAGTGCAACAAGACCCAGCAACATCAACAAACAAATGAACTTCACCAAACAGCTGTTGAGAGTTGCCACTTTATTGTTAAAGTGAAAAAATACATTCTCATTACCAGGTGTATTCAGCCTTTATTATGTAAATTCCCTCGAAATCACCAACGTTATTCCAGACCAGGATTACAAGTGTGTCATTGTAGCTTGTGGATAATTTACAGGGGAAAGGTAAAATGTGTGAAAGAATAAAATACAAAGAAATATGTGGCAATGTTGCACTGATGCAGCTGGCAGGTCTTGCAGAATCAAGTCAGTCATCAGTCAGCATCTGAGGGAAGTGGTACGTCGTACAATCCTCCTCATCTATCTTCAATTATCTACTCTCCTAGCCGTTATATCCTGCGATTCTCTCTTCTGTAAACTCGCCAGGTTAGTCATCAGAGGCGCGCTCTTAATTATTCCACTTAAAATGGAGTGATTTAATAGTGGAGTATTGGCAGGGCCAAACAGTGCCACTATTGTTCCCACCACATGTTAATTTTAATATAAATAAATTTATCTTTCGTGAGCATGGCAGGAACCGGTTGCTGTTCCGAGTTCCATGGCCGCCCAGGTAACGGGTTCCTTGTAATTGCAAAGCTTGAATTGTGTATTTGCATTATTGATGTTTGTTGCATCTGTATCCTTCCCAGCACACCTGTGTCCTCCAGGTAGTGGTGGTTGATGGTGTCCTCCAGGTAGTGGTGGTTGATGGTGTCCTCCAGGTAGTGGTGGTTGATGGTGCCCTCCAGATAGTGGTGGTTGATGGTGTCCTCCAGGTAGTGGTGGTTGATGGTGCCCTCCAGGTAGTGGTGGTTGATGGTGTCCTCCAGGTAGTGGTGGTTGATGGTGTCCTCCAGGTAGTGGTGGTTGATGGTGCCCTCCAGGTAGTGGTGGTTGATGGTGCCCTCCAGATAGTGGTGGTTGATGGTGTCCTCCAGGTAGTGGTGGTTGATGGTGTCCTCCAGGTAGTGGTGGTTGATGGTGTCCTCCAGGTAGTGGTGGTTGATGGTGTCCTCCAGGTAGTGGTGGTTGATGGTGTCCTCCAGGTAGTGGTGGTTGATGGTGTCCTCCAGGTAGTGGTGGTTGATGGTGTCCTCCAGGTAGTGGTGGTTGATGGTGTCCTCCAGGTAGTGGTGGTTGATGGTGCCCTCCAGATAGTGGTGGTTGATGGTGTCCTCCAGGTAGTGGTGGTTGATGGTGCCCTCCAGGTAGTGGTGGTTGATGGTGTCCTCCAGGTAGTGGTGGTTGATGGTGTCATCCAGGTAGTGGTGGTTGATGGTGTCCTCCATGTAGTGGTGGTTGATGGTGTCCTCCAGGTAGTGGTGGTTGATGGTGTCCTCCAGGTAGTGGTGGTTGATGGTGTCCTCCAGGTAGTGGTGGTTGATGATGTCCTCCAGGTAGTGGTGGTTGATGGTGTCCTACAGGTAGTGGTGGTTGATGGTGCCCTCCAGATAGTGGTGGTTGGTGTCCTCCAGGTAGTGTTGGTTGATGGTGCCCTCCAGGTAGTGTTGGTTGATGGTGTCCTCCAGGTAGTGGTGGTTGATGGTGTCCTCCAGGTAGTGGTGGTTGATGGTGTCCTACAGGTAGTAGTGGTTGATGGTGTTCTCCAAGGTAATAGGTAATAATAGTGGATTGATGGTATCCTCCAGGTAATAATAGTGGATTGATGGTATCCTCCAGGTAATAATAGTGGATTGATGGTATTCTCCATGTTATAATAGTGGATTGATGGTATCCTCCATGTTATAATAGTGGATTGATGGTATCCTCCAGGTAATAATAGTTGATTGATGGTATAATCCAGGTAATAATAGTTGATTGATGGTATCTTCCAGGTAATAATAGTGGATTGATGGTATCCTCTAGGTAATAATAGTGGATTGATGGTATCCTCCAGGTAATAATAGTGGATTGATGGTATCCTCCAGGTAATAATAGTGGATTAGTGGTATCCTCCAGGTAATAATAGTGGATTAGTGGTATCCTCCAGGTAATAATAGTGGATTAGTGGTATCCTCCAGGTAATAATAGTGGATTAGTGGTCTCCTCCAGGTAATAATAGTGGATTAGTGGTCTCCTCCAGGTAATAATAGTGGATTAGTGGTCTCCTCCAGGTAATAATAGTGGATTAGTGGTATCCTCCAGGTAATAATAGTGGATTAGTGGTATCCTCCAGGTAATAATAGTGGATTAGTGGTATCCTCCAGGTAATAATAGTGGATTAGTGGTATCCTCCAGGTAATAATAGTGGATTAGTGGTATCCTCCAGGTAATAATAGTGGATTAGTGGTATCCTCCAGGTAATAATAGTGGATTAGTGGTATCCTCCAGGTAATAATAGTGGATTAGTGGTATCCTCCAGGTAATAATAATGAACAACTGATGGTGTCCTGGCATACATCAATAAATCTGTGCCAATCGTCTGTGAAAAGTTCTGAAGAAATGTCATAATATTCTGAGCGCAGTTCCACAACATACATTTCCACACTTTGCCATTTTTGTATGTGAATGATAGTAATTATTATTATAAATGTAGGAACTTTTATTTTAGTATTGTTCTGTATAAATTATAAGTAAATGGGATGTTACAGCTCCAGTAATGTTAATCTCAACTTAAGAAAAAACCTTGTCTTTATGTTCATCTTAAGTTATTTCAACCCTGTATGCTGCACATCATAATTTATTATTATTATTAATTATTTTTTTTATTTCTTACTCAACTTCTTTTCACTTTCCTAGCTGACAAATCTACTTTCTTCTTGATTTCCTTACTTTACCAGTACTGATGCCTTCAAAACCGTTTCTCATTCTCAACAACATTTATTGATGATTCCTTATTCCCTCCTTTTATTTGCTCTTGGTTTACATGTTATGGTCAAATATTTTAGAACACTGCTTTTCCATATGCAGTCTAGTCCACCATAATTGTATAATTTTTACATTTGTTAAATTCATTCACATGTCAGATTTTTCCATTACTATACAATATAGTTATTTTTCAGTTTATGAGTTGTACATTAAGCTGAAACTAAACAGGCACAGCAAGAAAATCCATGAAAAATCAAACTTATTTGTTAGACACCACACTTCAGGAAAAACTGAATAATAAAAAATCTGTGAATTTAAGAGTACAGAAAACCCTGGAATTTGCATCCTTCATAATTATCGAGATTCACTTGTAAAATGTTTTTACCGAACTTTATTTCATAGAGCGTTTTGATATTCATGAGTTTTTTCATAGTGCTCTGTTCCTTTTGATGTGGTTCTTGACCTTTAAATTGAAAACTAAGCATTAGATATAATTCCAGTAGTGCTCATTGGATTTCTCCACATTCAAATGTGTTGACTTTGTAATCATTCTTTTTAAAGAATGTCATTTTTAAAAGCAGATTAGAGCATTGACTAAAAAATGAAATTTTTCTGAAATTGTTATACGTATATGTAATATACATGTACATATAGTATATAAAGTAGGAATTTTTTTTTTAATGATTCAGACATTTGAAATTTCTTATCTGCATTTTTTAAGACTAGGAACTTAACTCAGGCAAGTTTCAGGGTTCAAATCTATTACAAAATTAGAGGGCTAACTATTGGTCTATGAATAGGCTGTTTTATTCCAGTAGTTGGGAAAAATCCTGTTTTCAGATTGATCCTTTTTGTTTTGTAAAGTTCCTGTGGAACAGTAGACCCTCAAGTAATGTGCGGGTAATGTTCTTGATAATCATTGTTTTATTCATATTAGTGTTAACCAAAGTGAAGAACATGGGAAGAATAGGGTTACATGTATTTTCCTTGGAGCTTCAAACAAAGTTTCTTTTAAGGCTTAAAAGGTAACTAGATAGAATTTTATCTTGCTTTCATTTCTGATTCCTCTTGCTTGTTGATATGAAAGTATGTTGAGATGGTTAATGTGGCCCTACTGGGATGAAGTGGATGGCTGTGGTTAGTGTGTTGATGTGGATGGCTGTTTCTTATACTGATGTCAGTGAAGAGTTTTCAAAAGTTGATGGTTGTACTGAAGTGCTTTAGAATTCTGTAATGCATCTCTGCTCTATTTTACCCAGCAGTTCTTTATGCAGTTGACGATAAGGCTTCCTCAGCTGCTCTAGACCTGGCTTCAGAACACGGCATCTAGACGTGTCAGTCTTCTTCACTGAAAAAGAGGCTGCAAGTTTACCAGCAACATGGAATTACTTACGTAACTTTTCCAGTGTTAACTGTTTCTGTACAGATTCTTCTTCCTCATCCTCTGGTTTCTGCATCTCTAACCTGGGTATTTAGCTCTTATAGCAATTCTTCTGCAGTTGGTTCTTCATCATAATCTTTCTAACAGTTCATTTACATCATTATTCTTAATAATTTCAAAGCTTTCGTCTCCCACTCCATGCCAGACTCTGTTTCCTGAACCTGACTTTGTACTTAGGAAAAAAACCTTAGAAATTTTAAACATACTTGGCCACAGGCTACATGTATTGTTGATTGGAGCACTTCATTCCATGACACTTTTATGTGTGTTAGGGCATCTGTATTGTTAAAAGTATGCCAGATCTCTGGCACTCCAGTGTCTGAGCTGTCATCCATTGCTGTGACAAGGTTTTGCATGACCCTGCATGTATAGTATCGCTAAAATGTCTTTGACACCTTGATCCAGTATGACCCTTGTCGGTTTAGCGCTTTTTTTTTATTATAATAATAACAACCTTGATCCAGTAGCTGTATCAGTGATGTATATGATGGTAAAAAATGGCCTGCATATTTGGATGCAGAGATTGCAAGATTTCAGGTTGACTTCTGGAGTTACCAAGAGTGAGAACTTTGAATGAAAAGTTCTTTTTGGGCCAGGTACAGCTTCACTAGAGGAATAAAATAATGCCTGAACCAGTCAACAAACAGCCCATCAGACATCCATGCTTTCTTGTTAGACTGCCAAATAAGAGGCAAAGTGGTTTTGTCTTGTCCTTTTAGACCACAGGAAGTCTGTGAATGATAAATTACCATAGGCTTGCACTTGAAATCATCTGGTGCATTAGTGCACAGAAGTTGAAGTGATCTTTCACTGCCTTAAACCTAGATGCAAATTTTTCTTGATGGCATTTTAATCCAAACAATTTATTTTTCAGCATTAAAACCTTGGTTGGCAGTGTAGTCTTTCTCAGAAAAACTCAGTAAACACTGTAGAGGGAAATTTTTTGTGGCAATGTGCAATGTAATCATCTGATGCACTCATACCAGTGAACATTGTTATACAGCCCACTGCAATGTTTACATTGATCAAACCACACACTTTCATAGTAATTTGAGGCTTTCTGCCTTATCTAACCACTAAAAAGTAATTTTTTCCCCCTCATTCCATATATTCATTAACTGTTTTGTCTTCTGTATTGATCTATTTGTCATTCTTTTCAGCAAGTTCCAATCTGGATTACTCTGCACAGTCTCTTACTTTCTTCTCATTGTCTCAAATGGCACAAGCGGTCGGCATCACACATGACATCTCGAAGCATATCTCATATAGTACCTCAGTTTTTTTAAACTCGAGTTTCAGTCTTAATAAACCATACCACGGGCGGGGTTAGAACACGCGATCAGAGAGTCACAAAACTCCAGACCAATTTCGTGAGCCACTTCAGGCTTAATTTTCTTCTTACACCTCCAGCATCATCACTATTCCTTTTGGGTACCAGAGACAAGATGAGGTGGTGGTAGTGATTTCCAAAATCATTTGATAAACTAGGAAAAATCATATATAGTATCCAGAAATCGATTGTAGGTGGTGTGGGTGGAATAACAAGAGATGGGATGCTGCATCTTCCCCAAAAATAGTGGCCTCTTCCCATAGGCCCAAGGTGGCACAGAGGGGAGATTACCTACCAGGCAGCTAGTGGGTTTCATGTATTACTCAATTCCATACCAATTTATGGTGCATACGTTGGGGGCATTTTCAGTGAAAATCAAGTAACAGTTGCACTTTTTTAATTGTTTAATTCTCCTTTGCTGGGGTTGTATAAAATGAGGTTTTACTGTAGATTTATCAGATAAAGGTGGTAGATATTAGAATGTCTACCACCTTTCTCTGATAAATTTACATATTTCAATAAAAAACTGTTTATCTACTCCAAAAATTTGGTTATGGATGTGTCTGATCCTCTTAAGAGATAGTATATGGGTACAATATAAAGTTGTTTGTGTTATGTGACTATGAAACAGGTCTGGAATTAGACCTGATGATCTATACAAGAAGGAAAGAAAACTAGTGTTATAAGAAAATATGTTGGGAAAATATAGAAGTAAGGGTTATAGTGTCTTCAAGAGATAAATGGAACACCGAGTCACTACTTGAACCTTTTCATCATGCAGGCAGTCAAAACTAAGAGGAAACATTCTATTATTCAAAAAGGAACTTAAGAAAAAAATAAGATGCAGATGTTTATTCTAATAACATTCTTGCATTCAGGTGTCAAGATAATTATAGTTTAACTCTCTTAGACCAAGAACTCCTAAACTGTGGTGCAGGCACACCCCTGAGATGCACGAACTGATCTATAGGGGTGTGTGAGAAGAATTTTGTGATGGCAAATTTTGTATTTAATATGAAGCAGGACTTATTCTTATCCGAGTTGAGACATGTTTGTTATCTTTGAGAACATTATCATTTTAAGTTAGTATACTCCAGTGTTGAGTGATCCACATAGATTTAGCCCATGTTTTTTAAATACTGTACTATACTGTACTAATATTATAATAATATTAAAATACACTTCAGTTTAGTTCAGCTAGCTTTTAAGGATTTTGCAGAACACATCCATCAAGATAGTGGGGTAACAGTTAAGCTCATTTTGGAATTTTATTTCACAACTCCCATACACAGGGCTCTCACCTAATAGATGAAATGAGAACAAAAGTGACCGAAATTTGGTGTGCTTCAGAACTTGGTTGATCTGAATTAATATGTTACCTCTTTCTCCTAATAATATAAAACAAATAGTATATCATTTGGGATATATTACACTGAAAACCCGTCTAATCGTGGAGATTTTTAATTAATGAATAAAAGGGGGGCAGAGCCAAGGAGATACTCCAAGTATACTCCAGTGAGAGGAAAAGTAAAACGTGAAAGTATGATTAGTGTTACATTGGCCTGGGGTTTGCATAGCTTGGTGAGGCTGAAAGTCCAAGTCCACAGCAGTAGCTTCTATTGAGGCGCTCTAGCTAACAGCTGTCTGAAGTCCTCTTATTTATGTTGCAGTTCCTGGCAGCTGCAGATAATCCACTTAAAGAATATATATATACCTACTGTATTCATATATTATAATATGAATAACATAGGACATAGATTCTATAACATGCATACAATTGATATGTCTGTTGAATATAGAATATATGTACCACTGTAAAAAGAAAAAAGTGAAAAACTGCAAATTTATTCTTCCTTGAGAAGAATTGATACACCATGTTACAATACTTAAAACCGTGTCTTAAATTTTCGTTTTGGTTGCTCATTGTAAATATGGATCAACCTGATGTGGCAAGAGGTTTAACTGTTTCACAAATCTGGCTGGTTTTCCTAGGTTATAGAATGTCGTGTTTTTAATTAAAATTTTTAACCTTTAATATAAAATTTGATTTAACATTCAGCCATCATTTAAGAGAGGTAATGTTTTCATTAATTTTATTTTTCTTCCATGTACTGTATCTTGATAATTCTTGCACCACTTAATCCCCAATATGTATCTGTAAATATTTTTACCATATGGTAAAATGGCAGAAAATGGCCAATGAAATCAAAATTGTACAGTAATAAAATATGAATGTCTATGTTCCCTAGGGAAATGTAGCATTGTGAAGTTGCTGTTCTTTCATGATTTTGTTTTTTTTATGGGGTCATGTGTGCAGTAATGATAACCTATAATGGTAGCATAAATACCATTTCTGAATTTCTTTTTTACACTACATAATTCCCCATGTCTCTTATGTTTTTATAGACTATAGTATATTCTGCCTCCAGAATGTCTTAGCTGTGTTTTAGCCTTAATCACAGCCTTCAGTTTTCTCTTCCCCATGTTAGGCATTAGTTTCTCTAATTTATTCTTTATTATTAAACTTGTTTTGCCAAAGTGTTGTTAAGCCAAACTTTCCTATATTAAGGTTGGATTAATAGAGCACAATAACTTTCATCATTAACATGTCAAAATTAGTGTTCACCCTGAGTAAATACTGTAAAGTCAGTATTAAAGAATTCTGCTGATTAGGAAAAAAAAAATAGCATGTCCTTGGTCATGGGTACTGGTTTTAGTTTACTGTACATATTGTTTATGCATTTCCAAGTTGATGCATGATTGTTGGCTTCAAGGAGGTGCAGCGCCAGTGTAATCCGACTGTCAAGTGGCCTTAGCTATTTGTCAGATTTCAAGTGCAGATAATGGTGCTCACTTTTGGAATATTTTAGATTTTTCATGTCATTTATTCCATGAATTGTTTAGGGATGCAGTTATTATTTTGGAGTTTCTGAGGACTGGAATTTTTTTATTGTTTTCCTGGAGGTTGGGTTAATATTTAAAGATTAAATGAATTTAATTATAAAATGACTGGGATGCCTTGGGTGTACTGTATTTAGACTGACAAACTATGTAGTATATACTATCATGTGTGCAACTGTTTTTCTCCTCCAGGTATACCATAAGCTGAGTGATTTCATAGGTCAAATTGCACTGTAAATCATGCAACTTTGTATGTGTATAAATAAGCTATGGCAAATATATGGATAGAATAATTAGTATTACCAGGCTCATATGCTCTGTGCCTGTAGGTGTAATGTAGTACTAAATGAATGTAAAAAAAAAAATACATTCACAAGTTAAATTATGATTCAGTACAATGCCTGTGACCAGTTTTTAAGTCTACTAATGTTGCTCAACTTGAAGCCAGAGAATCTGAATGCAATTTGTATATTAAGCTTAAATTTCGTTAGTGTATAAACTCTTATTGAAATATAATACTGTACTTGAAGATCATTCCTACTTCATTCAGAAACAATAGCAAAAACTCAGTTTGATGTAGAATTATATGTATATTAGTTAAAGGTAGACCACTCAAGTATTGTAGTTTTGAAAAATACAAATCCTTTGTATAAATTTGTCATTATTCCTGGTGTCAGTGAATTAGCAGAGAGCACTTTATCCTTGATTAGATAATACATTATTGATGTTAAGCCATCAATTAGTACATTTCCTATATTGCAGTATATTTCATAATTGCCAAAGGCACTAAGTGTGTAGCATACACTATGCAGCCTGTTTGATTTAATTCTTGGCTCTCATTCTCTTAATGGATCAATCATTTTTATGCCAAGTCCGTTTCCCAATCAAAACAAATATGCAGTAAGAGTTCATCCTGAGTTACCAATGTTTATTGACAGAATAAGTAGTGGGATTGCTCGATGAAAGGCCCTTGAGAGGAGGCAGCTGAATCCAGTGTCCTATCAGACTGTTAGTTTGCTGAGCAAGTGTGTGCTAGTTTGAGGTTTGAGGCTGATATGTCAAGCATGACAGGAGCTTAGTGTGCATCTATCATTCATGTACTGTACTGTTTTGTTCTCATGTTATGGGTAGTGTTATGTTAATATTTATTATTTGATCACATTATATAAATGTTTTGCACATTTATTTTTGCAAAACAGTGTGTACTGTAATTGTCTGGTAAATGAATAAAGTGTAAAAATAATACAGTAGACAGAGCAGTAACTGAGGACCACATTTTTATTTGACTCTTTCATGTCAGTTTTAATAAGTTCATTACTAATACAAGCATGACGTATGGTTTTTCCTTCATTTAGTAGCTACTCTGCTAATTAATGTATCTTGGAAATTAGTTAGATAACTGGTTCATGAGTAAAATAGCTTTCTTTAATGTAAACTAATTTAATGGCACTAAGTAGTTTTTGAGATTAGTGTTGAAATAATCTAACTGGCAATGAGCATAAATCAACAAAGCTTAGGTAACTTGTGTTACAGCATTATAAATAACATCATCAATGCTTTTATTTTTTTCAGCCAGATATCAACCATGTCTCGAACAGCTGACCGTTATGATCGCCTCTTAGAGTCTGGACGCAGGTTATATTTCCTCAAATGTAGTATGGCATATGGATATGTGCACAGTGGATAGTTACTTCAGAGATAATTCCTTCACTTGGTGCTTCTTTTTAGATTGCAAAGAAATGCTTAGATGTTGGAAGTTTGCAGGGATGGGGGGGAGACACGTGTACATGCACAAACGTGTACACAAGAGTACATGTGTGCATACCTACATACACATGTTCACACTCACACACGGATATGCGCGTTCGCACACGTGCAGACATGCATG
>WNWK01039510.1:15000-17419 GCA_009830355.1 Cherax destructor
TGTGCCTAGGACAAAATGGTAACTAACCCTCGACACACACACACCCGACACACACACCCGACACACACACCCGACACACACACCCGACACACACACACACACCCAACACACACACACACACACACACACACCCGACACACACACACACACACACACCCGACACACACACACACACACACACCCGACACACACACACACACACACCCCGACACACACACACACCCGACACACACACACACACCCGACACACACCCGACACACGCACACCCGACACACACACACACCCGACACACACATACATGCACACCCGACACGCACGCACACCTGACACACGCATGCACACCTGACACACACACGCACACCTGACACACACCCGACACACGCACACACACGGTTTCGATACCTTAATAAGGAATCGTTCAAGACACTGTACACCGTGTACGTCAGGCCTATACTAGAGTATGCAGCACCAGTTTGGAACCCATACCTGGTCAAGCACGTCAAGAAATTAGAGAAAGTGTAAAGGTTTGCAACAAGGTTAGTTCCAGAGCTAAGGGGAATGTCCTACTACGAAAGGTTAAGGGAAATCAGCCTGACAACACTGGTGGACAGGAGGGTTAGAGGAGACATAACAACATACAAAATACTGTGGGGAATTGACAAGGTAGATAGTGACAGGATGTTCCAGAGAGGGGACACAGAAACAAGAGGGACAATTGGAAGCTGAAGACTCAGATGAGTCAAAGGGATGTTAGGAAGTATTTCTTCAGCCATAGAGCAGTCAGGAAGTGGAATAGTCTAGCAAGTGATGTAGTGGAGGCAGGAACCATACATAGCTTTAAGACGAGATATAAAGCTCATAGAGCAGGGAGAGAAGGGACCCAGTAGCAGACAGTGAAGAGGCGGGGCCAGGAGCTGAGTCTCGACCCATGCAACCACAATTAGGTGAGTACAATTAGGCGAGTATACACACACACACACACACACACGTCCCTCTCCCCATCTCTCTCCCCCCTTACAACCCTCCACTCCCTCCCCACACACACAACTAAGAAAAAATGGTGGCTAAGAGAGGAACTCAAGGCCCAGGGGATCAGAGGAGAATGGCTCTGGTAGGGAAGAATGGATGAAAGAGCAATGCAAAAGGATGGAAAAGAGGGAGAACAAATTAGGTGAGTTTTTTTGCAAAAATGGAGAAAAGGATGGAGGCATAGCTTTGAAATTGGAAAAGAGGCTGAGGAGGAGAAGAAGAAATAGGAGTCACAAGTCAAAGCTGCAGTAGCCAGGATAAGGGCCCTAGAATATGAGGTAAATAGGTTGAAGTGAGTTACAGGGTATGGACCAGAGGAGACATAGCATCTGAATCTGGTATCCTACTGAGCGAGGAGCCCAACGGGAAGGAGGGAGACATAACTACGCAAGGCCCTATCAACCCACCAAGCAGGACCGAGGAATGAAGGGGGAGAACAGCTGGGAGCAGGGTGGTGGTGGAGGGGGTGGATGGTAGAGGGGGATAGGTCACATGCAAAAGCACGACCATGGCACCAAGAGCTACAGGAAAACAGGGAGAAATTGGCCATGTACAAATAGGAACCAGAGACACAGAGGGAAAGGCAATGGGAGGAGAGAGAGAAGTTAGCGTTTATTCATGGACTTTAGGAGACCGAGTTAAGGACACAATGAAAGACGGCAGGAGGAAAGACAGAAGATTGAAAACATCATCAAAGAAATAAGCGAAGAGGACATGTCTGAGATAGTAAATTTTCAGAGAATAGGGGGTACTTGAAGGAAAAAAATGGCGGTCAAGCTGATTTTCAAGACAAACAGTGCAAAACAGGATCCTGCAAGAAAACCACGTGAAGGAATCGTCA
Source organism: Cherax destructor (assembly GCA_009830355.1). NCBI lineage: Eukaryota > Metazoa > Arthropoda > Malacostraca > Decapoda > Parastacidae > Cherax > Cherax destructor. The sequence goes on from WNWK01039510.1 coordinate 16,872, forward strand.
GCATACAAGAGGGTGTCTAGACCGAGACAGAACGACAGCAGCTAAGGAGTGGACACAAAAGCAAAAGGAGCTAGGAAGAGAGACAAGGACAGAACCAGCAGAGGAGAACCAGAGCAGGGCAGAGCAACAAGAACAAGCACACACACAACCATCTCCAGAACCCCACAAAACCCAAAAATGTATCCCAACACAGACCACCCCAAACCCACCACAGCCCCCCCACTATGCTGTAGAATCCCGCAGCACACTGCCAGGTCCCCCACCTTCACAGACCCCCAAAACAGTGTTGGAGGAAACTGAAGGTATGGTAAACCCAAAGCTGATGGAATAACGAAAAGTGAGGGGTGGCATGAAAAAGTCAAAAAGGCATCACCGGATATCATAGCCCCCACTGAAACCAAGGTCCGGGGGTGATTTAAAAATGCCATCTTCCCAAGGGATATCAGATCCCCGAGGAAAGACAGAGGGGAAAAGAGGGGGTGGGGGAGTGGCACTGCTGATCAAAACCATGGGATTTTGAAAGCTGGGAGAGAGGAGACAGAGGGGGG
>WNWK01039511.1:0-17418 GCA_009830355.1 Cherax destructor
CGTCTGTCTCGCCTGTAGGTCTAACGTTAGTGAGGGCGTGTGCCTATCTGAGGCTGTGCACATGCGCTGAGCCTCTGACGTCAGCGGGTACCGTGACGTCACACGCAAAGGGACCAGCTGTATAAGAGGAAAGATACACTACACAAGTGTATATATGATACTGACACGACAGAGAGAAAGACACACACACACAGAGAAAGACACACACACAGAGAGAAAGACACACACACAGAGAGAAAGACACACACACACAGAGAAAGACACACACACAGAAGAGACACACACAGAGAGAGAAGACACACACAGCAGAGAAAGACACCACACAGAGAAAGACACACACAGAGATAAAGACACACACAGAGAGAGAAAGACACACACACAGAGAGAAAGACACACACACACAGAGAAAGACACACACAAGAGAAAGACACACACACACAGAGAAAGACACACACACACAGAGAAAGACACACACACAGAGAGAAAGACACACACACAGAGAGAAAGACACACACACACAGAGAAAGACACACACACACAGAGAAAGACACACACACACAGAAAGACACACACACACACAGAAAGACACACACACACAGAGAAAGACACACACACACAGAGAAAGACACACACACAGAAAGACACACACACAGAGAGAGAAGACACACACACACAGAGAAAGACACACACACAGAGAAAGACACACACACAGAGAGAAGACACACACACAGAGAGAAAGACACACACACAGAGAGAAAGACACACACACACAGAGAAAGACACACACACACACAGAAAGACACACACACACACAGAAAGACACACACAGAGAGAGAAAGACACACAGAGAGAGAGACACACACACAGAGAGAGAAAGACACACACAGAGAGAAAGACACACACAGAGAAAGACGCACACACAGAAAGACGCACACACAGAAAGACGCACACACACACAGAAAGACGCACACACACACAGAAAGACACACACACACACAGAAAGACACACACACACACACAGAAAGACACACACACACAGAAAGACACACACACACACAGAAAGACACACACACACAGAAAGACACACACACACACAGAAAGACACACACACACACACAGAAAGACACACACAGACAGACACAGACAGACAGACACAGACAGACAGACACAGACAGACAGACACAGACAGACAGACACAGACACAGACAGACAGACACAGACAGACAGACACAGACAGACAGACACAGACAGACAGACACAGACAGACAGACACAAACATACAGACATACACAGACAGACAGACACAGACAGACAGACACAGACAGACACAGACAGACAGACACAGACAGACAGACAGACAGACAGACAGACAGACAGACAGACAGACAGACAGACAGACAGACAGACAGACAGACACAGACAGACAGACACAGACAGACAGACAGACACAGACAGACAGACACAGACAGACAGACACAGCCAGAGACAGACAGACAGACACAGACACACACAGAGACAGACAGACACAGAGACAGACAGAGACAGACAGACAGACACAGACAGACAGACAGACAGAGACAGACAGACAGACACAGACACAGACAGACAGACACAGACACAGACAGACACAGACAGACAGACACAGACAGACAGACACAGACAGACAGACACAGACACAGACATACAGACAGACACAGACAGACAGACACAGACAGACAGATACAGACAGACAGACACAGACAGACAGACACAGACAGACAGACAGACAGACAGACAGACAGACAAACAGACAGACAGACACAGACAGACAGACACAGACAGACAGACAGACACAGACAGACACAGACAGACAGAGACAGACAGAGACAGACAGAGACAGACAGACAGACACAGACACACACAGAGACAGACAGACACAGAGACAGACAGACAGACACAGATAGACAGATACACAGACAGACAGACAGACACAGACATACAGACACAGACAGACAGAGACACAGACAGACAGACAGACACAGACAGACAGACACAGACAGACAGACAGACAGACAGACACAGACAGACAGACAGACACAGACAGACAGACAGACACAGACAGACAGACACAGACAGACAGACAGACAGACACAGACAGACAGACAGACAGACAGACAGACACAGACAAATTTGTGTAACAAATAAAGGGAAGCAGTGTAAGCTTCAAATGTCTTCACTGGACTGATAAGAAGAGATAAGACTAGCCTCACCCACACCAAATGTCATCAGTCATGATTAGTGGAGATCAGATGAGATAATGCAGTGACACATATATTACATAATGCTTAGGGTTTAAATTTATTGTAATGATTATTACATATTATTATTTATTATTATTATTATTATTATTATGCACTATCATTATTATCATCATTTGAGTACAATTTCAGTACCTAATATTACTGTCAGAACACAGATTGGCTATGAATCACAATAACTACTACAAATTGTAATTATCAGAACATAAAAATTATATAAAATAATAAAAAAATGAGGAAAAAAGGTATATCGGCAATGATTCTGCAAGCGGCAGGACTCCTGTTGCTGTCAGGCGAGCATCCAGAGCCAACTTCTCCGCCTCATAACTCGGTAACTACTGACCCTAGATTTGTTTTTTAATTCCAATGCACTTAAAAAATGTGCTCTTCATTTCTATAAAAAAAAATATTTTGTTTTTTTTTCAAAATATTCGGGGCAGTAGCGGTAAGAACGTACTATATATACGTTTGGACCGTTTAAGGGTTAAATGAGTGCATTTTTAGAAATGGGATAGGATAAAAAAAAATTTTTAGAGCCAGTACTTACCGAGATATAAGCCCGCCAAGTTGGTGCTGGATGCTCACCTGATGGCAACATCAAGTCCTGCCGCTCGTAGAAGTATTGCCGATATACTTTTTTTATAGTTTTTATTTTAATTTATGTATATAATTTTTATGTTCTGATAATTACAATTTATAATAGTTCTTGTGATTTCATAGCCAATCTTTGTTCTAACACTAATATTAGGTACTGAAATAGTACTCAAATAGTCACAATCACACCAACAGGTGAACATTTTCACCTGCCTTGGTCATTTACTATTGTCTATAAATATATACAAAGTATTTATAGGTCCCAGCAATGTTTTAGACATCCTGGAGTATACGTATGTATATAAAACTCCTTGAAGAATGGTGTTATGACAATTGCCAGATAACTACTGATAAGGCAGTGACATTGATGAATGAATATGTGCAGAGAACCCTCTGTTTTCACTGTCTGTATCTATCTGTCTCTGTCTAGCTTTGCTTATCTGTCTTTGTCTGACTGCGTGTCTGTCTTTCCGTCTGCTTGTCTCTGTGCGGCTCAAACCAACAGGTATTACACATGATGCAGAAGTGACAGTGTAGTATTACTTGCCAGTCATGCTTATTATGTCTTATATGTACAAGCATTGTATAGCACTTTGCCTGGAATATTTGGGTTATCCTAGGTAATTTACACTATGTAAAACTGTGCATATGTGTACAAGTGAGAGAGAGAGATATTAGATATATATATAGAGAGATATAGGACAAATAGCTATAGACAGAGATATAGACAGCCAGCCAGCCTGCCAAATACATAAGAACATAAAAAAGGAACACTGCAGCAGGCCTACTAGCCCATGCAAGACAGGTCCATGTCACCCCCCAGCTTAGAACAATGACCCACATAGTCAAGTCACATCCTCTGAGCAAAGGAGCACGGCATCAGACCTAGTAGCACAAGCTAGTCAGGTCCAACTCACAATAACCCACCCACCCACAGCCACTCATGTATTGATCTAACCTATTTTTACTTTCCTCTTGAAAGGGGAGTGTTAATGCGACATGACATCAGTGAATCTCTGGTGTTTCCCACACTATTTGCTCTAACTGGCACTCAATTGAACTGGTGCTCCCATAAGGTACTAAGTGGTCCCAGATTTTTTTAATACTGTGCACACAGACCCATTCTTTCATGTCTAGGCGACTCAGGGCTATTGTGCCAAATTTGAAAGAATGAAAAATAAAACGTAGATCTACATTCGGAGTAGTACGCACGCGAACGTACATCTACGTGTGGACAGTTTAAGGTTTAAGGTAACTGATGTGGATTTGTCTCTGATATTTCGTAAAATAATTACCTCCATTTTTACCAGTCATTATTGAATTAGAAGGTAGTGTAGCAAGCATGCAGAGTAGGGAAAAGAGAAGAAAGGATCAGGTTAAGTCATAAGTATTTGACAGAGTAATGAGAGAGGAAGACATCTGCTAGGACTACAATTTATACAAGGAAAGTTGTGCAAAAGGGAAGCTTCAAGACAGTGACTGTGAAAGCCAGAAGTAGGGTACACAATTATAGCAGAGGACCAGTCAGTAGGATGACTGTGATCTCTAACACGACAAAGAGCATTATTGGTGTCGGCGAGCCTAACACACGTTTGTGCTCTTTGAGTCTGTCAGAAAGAGAGTGGCCATTCTCTCCATTACTAAAATATTTCCTCCCTTCACTCCCCTTAATAAAGATACCCAAGTGTTGCATGTGTGTCTAATTTATAACTTGTCGGTTCTCTGAGCCATTCATCTACACTCCCCTTTCATGTGCCACTAAACTACCCTTCCTACTTTATACTACTATTGCTTCTACTACTTCCAGTACCTACCTTCCTACTACCACTACTTCCCCTTCGCCCTCTCTTGTTTTTAAAATGACTTTGTAAATGGTCGAAGTTGGATCGAAATGTTGTCGTAAGATTCTATGTGCAGGTTATTTGTGTATTTTTCCAATCACAGTATTGTGCCTTTTTGTTTTTTAATAACATCATTTAGTAAAAAACTTGATTCAAGAGCTGGTGCCCAGCCAGCAAACTCAAACACTTAACACATCGGCTGATTCCCACCACGGCAGGGTGGCCTGAAAAAGAAACTTTCATCATTCACTCCATCACTGTCTTGCCAGAGGGGTGCTTTACACTACAGTTATAAAACTGCAACATTAACACCCCTCCTTCAGAGTGCAGACACTGTACTTCCCATCTCCAGGACTCAAGTCCGGCCTGCCGGTTTCCCTGAATCCCTTCATAAATGTTACTTTGCTCACACTCCAACAGCATGTCAAGTATTAAAAACCATTTGTCTCCATTCACTCCTATCAAATACGCTCACGCATGCTTGCTGGAAATCCAAGCCCCTCGCACACAAAACCTCTTTTACCCCCTCCCTCCAACCTTTCCTAGGCCGACCCCTACCCCGCCTTCCCTCCACTAAAGATTTATACACTGTCATTCTGTTTCGTTCCATTCTCTCTACATATCCGAACCACCTCAACAACCCCTCCTCAGCCCTCTGGATAATAGTTTTGGTAATCCCGCACCTCCTCCTAATTTCCAAACCCCGAATTCTCTGCATTATATTCACACCACACATTGACCTCAGACATGACATCTCCACTGCCTCCAGCCTTCTCCTCATTGCAACATTCACCACCCATGCTTCAAACCCATATAAGAGTGTTGGTATAACTATACTCTCATACATTCCCCTCTTTACTTCCATGGAAAAAAGTTCCTTGTCTCCACAGACTCCGAAGTGCACCACTCACCCTTTTCCCCTCATCAATTCTATGATTCACCTCATCCTTCATGGACCCATCTGCTGACATGTCCACTCCCAAATATCTGAATACATTCACCTCCTCCATACTCTCTCCCTCCAATCTGATATCCAATCTTTCATCACCTAATCTTTTTGTTATCCTCATCACCTTACTCTTTCCTATATTCACTTTCAATTTTCTTCTTTTACATACCCTACCAAATTCATCCACCAACCTTTGCAACTTCTCTTCAGAATCTCCCAAAAGCACAGTGTCATCAGCAAAAAGCAACTGTGACAACTCCCACTTTGTATTTGATTCTTTGTCTTTTAACCCCCACACCTCTTGCCAAGACCCTCGCATTCTCTTCTCTTACAACCCCATCTATAAATATATTGAACAACCACGGTGACATCACACATCCTTGTCTAAGGCCTACTTTTACTGAGAAATAATCTCCCTACACACTCTAATCTCAGCCTCACTATCCTCATAAAAACTCTTCACTGCTTTCAGTAACCTACCCCCTATTCCATACACCTGCAACATCTGCCACATTGCCCCCTTATCCACCCTATCATACACCTTTTCCAAATCCATAAATGCCACAAAAACCTCGTTTACCCTTATCCAAATACTGTTCTCCTATATGTTTCACTGCAAACACTTGGTCTACACACCCTCTACCTTTCCTAAAGCCTCCTTGTTCATCTGCTATTCTGCTCTCCGTCTTACTCTTAATAATTCTTTCAATAATAACTCTACCATACACTTTACCTGGTATACTCAACAGACTTCTTTCTTTCAACACGTAGGCCGTTTCCCACCGAAGCGGGGTGGCCCAAAAGGAAAAACGAAAGTTTCTCTTTTTACATTTAGTAATATATACAGGAGAAGGGGTTACTAGCCCCTTGCTCCCGGCATTTTAGTCGCCTCTTACGACACGCATGGCTTACGGAGGAAGAATTCTATTCCACTTCCTCATGGAGAACTCAACAGACTTATTCCCCTATAATTTTTGCATTCTCTTTTGTCCCCTTTGCATTTATACACAGGAACAATACACGCTCTCTGCCAGTCCCTAGGTACCTTACCCTCTTCCATACATTTATTAAATAATAGCACCAACCACTCCAAAACTCCGCCTGCTTTTAGCATTTCTACCTTTATCCAATCAATCCCAGCTGCCTTACCCCATTTCATTCTACCCACTGCCTCATGAACTTCCTCCACACTCACAACTGGCTCTTCCACACTCCTACAAGAAGTTATTCCTCCTTGCCCTATACATGAAATCACAGCTTCCCTGTCTTCATCAACATTTAACAACTCCTCAAAATATTCCCTCCATATTTGCAATACCTCCAACTCTCCATTTAATAATTCTCCTCTCCTATTTTTAACTGTCAAATCCATTTGTTCCCTAGGCTTCCTCAACTTATTAATCTCACTCCAAAACTTTTTCTTATTTTCAACGAAATTTGTTGATAACCCACTCTCTCATTTGCTCTCTTTTTACATTGCTTCACCATTCTCTTAACCTCTCTTAACCCATCACTTCTACTTTGTAAAAACCTCTCATATGCAAACTTTTTCTCCCTTACTACTCTCTCTACATCATCATTCCACCAATCGCTCTTCTTCCCTCCCGCACCCACTTTCCTGTAACCACAAACTTCTGCTGAACACACTAACACTACATTCTTTAACCTACCCCATACATCTTCGACCCCATTGCCTGCACTCTTACTACCCCATCTATCCTCCAATAGTTTATATCTTACCCTAACTGCCTCCTCTTTTAGTTTATAAACCTTCACACCTCTCTTACTTACTGCTTCTATTTTCCTTGTATCCCATCTACCTTTTACTCCCACTTTAGCTAAAACTAAAAAGTGATGTGATATATCTGTGGCCCCTCTATAAACATGTACATTCTGAAGTCTACTCAACAGTCTTTTATCTACCAATACATAGTCCAACAACTACTGTCATTACGCCCTACATCATTACTAAATACTAGTAACTATTAAGTAGTTCTTGGATCTCAAAGCTAAATTGAGTAAATCATACTCAAAAGTTTACAGATCACACATTTTTAACTTAGAGATAATATGGGTGCCAGACATTTACACTTGGATTGACTGTGATTTTTATCTTGTATTTTTTTATAATTTTACTATATGCATTCTTTTTTTCCAGTTTAAGGCGACAGAAATTGAATTATGTATTGCAGTTGAAGAAAGGAATAAGCTGCAGAGAGACATGGAGCTCATTGAATTAATTACTTCAAGCTGCATGGTATGGAATAGTATGGTTTGTCCAATTAAAAATAAAATCTGAAAATTTATTGGGGTTATCATACGTGTTATTAATGTAACATTCTGAAAGAAACTAGTTCAAATTGAAGTTTTTATACAGTATAGTACAGTTAACCCTCAATATAATGACTATTAAGGAGGGATTGTTAAATCAGAATCTTAAAAAATTGTAAAAAAAAAAAAACACTAACATACTCTAATGTACATCTGGTATAGTACTGTACATAATTTTACAGATATACCTTAGTAAACATTGTAAATAAAGGAGTTAGAATTACAGTTTAATCAGGTGATTTTCCCATAATTTTAAGTTTATTATATTGTGGGTTTATAATATACTACTCTGATACTCTGTTTTATTGGTTGTAAAGTCTCGTTATTCATAATTTTGTAAAACCAATTTCATGCTCGTAAACCCTTAGCTTCCTGTATATATTTTTTTAACACATTGGTCGTCTTCCACCGAGGCAGGGTGACCCAAAAAAGAAAAGAAATCCCCAAGAAGAAAATTACTTTCATCATTCAACACTTTCACCTCATACACAATCACTGTCTTTGCAGAGATGATCAGATATGACAGTTTAGAAAGTCCTTCCAAACTGCCAATATCCCAATCCTCTCCTTTAAAGTTGAGGCATTGTTCTTCTCATTTCCAGGACTCAAGTCCAGCTAAATCAATTAACTGGTTTCCCTGAATCTGGTAATGTTTACACCACACATTGCCCTTAAACAGGATATCTCCACTACCTCCAGCCACATCCTCGCTGCAGCATTTGCAACCCAAGCTTCACACTTATGCAAGAGTGTTGGTACCATATACTTTTGCACATTCCCTTCTTTGTCTCCAGATACCTCAACGTACCACTCGCCTTTTTTCCTTCATCAATTCTATGGTTAACCTCATCCTTCATAAACCCATCCACTGCCAAATCTACTCTTAAATATCTGAAAACATATAATTCTTTCATAATCACTCTCTCCAATGTGATATCCAATTTTTCTTACCCTCATCATCTTACTCTTATATATGCTCATTTTCAACTTTCTACCTTTACACACCCTCCCAAACTAGTCCACTAACCTTTGCAAGTTTTCTTTAGAATCTCCCATAAGCACAGTATCATCAGCAAAGAGTAACTGTCAATTCCCATTTTGTATTAGATTTCCCATAATTTAATCCCACTCTTCTCCCCAACCCCCTAGCATTTCCTTCTTTTACAACCCCTTCTATAAATATATTAAACTACCATAGTGACATTACATTTATGGATCTGGAAAAGGCGTATGATAGGGTGGATAGGGGGGCAATGTGGCAGATGTTGCAGGTGTATGGAATAGGAGGTAGGTTACTGAAAGCAGTGAAGATCTTTTAAGAGGATAGTGAGGCTCAGGTGAGAGTGTGTAGGAGAGAGGGAGATTATTTCTCGGTAAAAGTAGGCCTTAGACAAGGATGTGTGATGTCACCGTGGTTGTTCAATATATTTATAGATGGGGTTGTAAGAAAAGTGAATGCAAGGGTCTTGGCAAGAGGTGTGGGGTTAAGACAAAGAATCAAATACAAAGTGGGAGTTGTCACAGTTGCTTTTTGCTGATGACACTGTGCTTTTGGGAGATTCTGAAGAGAAGTTGCAGAGGTTGGTGGATGAATTTGGTAAGGTATGTAAAAGAAGAAAATTGAAAGTGAATATAGGAAAGAGTAAGGTGATGAGGATAACAAAAAGATTAGGTGACGAAAGATTGGATATCAGATTGGAGGGAGAAAGTATGGAGGAGTTGAATGTATTCAGATATTTGGGAGTGGACATGTCAGCAGATGGGTCTATGAAGGATGAGGTGAATCATAGAATTGATGAGGGGAAAAGGGTGAGTGGTGCACTTCGGAGTCTGTGGAGACAAAGAACTTTGTCTATGGAAGTAAAGAGGAGAATGTATGAGAGTATAGTTATACCAACACTCTTATATGGGTGTGAAGCATGGGTGATGAATGTCACAACGAGGAGAAGGCTGGAGGCAGTGGAGATGTCATGTCTGAGGTCAATGTGTGGTGTGAATATAATGCAGAGAATTCAGAGTTTGGAAATTAGGAGGAGGTGCGGGATTACCAAAACTATTATCCAGAGGGGTGAGGAGGGGTTGCTGAGGTGGTTCGGACATGTAGAGAGAATGGAACGAAATAGAATGCCCTCTAGAGTGTATAAATCTGTAGTGGAGTAAAGGCAGGGTAGGGGTCGCCCTAGGAAAGGTTGGAGGGAGGGGGTAAAAGAGGTTTTGGGTGCGAGGGGCTTGGATTTCCAGCAAGCATGCGTGTGCGTATTTGATAGGAGTGAATGGAGACAAATGGTTTTTAATACTTGACGTGCTGTTGGAGTGTGAGCAAAGTAACATTTTTGAAGGGATTCAGGGAAACCGGCAGGCCGGACTTGAGTCCTGGAGATGGGAAGTACAGTGTCTGCACTCTGAAGGAGGGGTGTTAATGTTGCAGTTTTATAACTGTAGTGTAAAGCACCCCTCTGGCAAGACAGTGATGGAGTGAATGATGATGAAAGGTTTTCTTTTTCGGGCCACCCTGCCTTGGTGGGAATCGGCCGATGTGTTAATAAAAAAAAAAAATATATATATATGACCGAAACAGTCAAAGGGTTAAACTGAAGCTCAAATTTTCTGTTAATCATATGTATGTATTAAATTTTCTGGTGTGAAATGCTCTGATAGAGCTCTAGAAAAGAAATTCTCAATTGTTTTATTATTTCTTTGCTTTCAAACATTTTTATGATATTTAATTTTTTCTACATACAGTGGACCCACGGTTTTCGTCTATTATTCTTTCCAGAATGCTGTTACCGAATGAATTTGTTCCCATAAAGACGAATGTAAATTAAATTAGTCATTTCAGACCCCCCAAACATACACTTGCATAATTGTTCGAGTTGGAAACTGTACGAAAAATAAGGGTCCACTGTATAGTACATGTTATTTCGTCAGGTATATAACGATGAGCTCCGTGATGATCGTCTTGCAAAACGTCATGAAATAGATACTCTAAGAGACATAATGGAAGGAATGCCCCCAAATTTAACATCTGGTATGTTTATCCAGTGTTCATGTGTACCTTAATTATTGATGCTGAAATTCACTTTCATGTGTTGTCTGTGTATGCCTGTCAACATCATTTTGTAGTAAATTATTTTTATTATACTTCAGAATTTTCTAAGTTCAAAACAGCATTAGTTTTTGCCTGTTGGTTTTAAGTTTAAAGCATTTAGGAAGTTTTTCTGTTATTTTCTCATCACTCTAGTTCAGTTTCCTTGGAAATCTGATGCTCCTTAAAGATTGCACTTTGCATCTAAAATTTTTTGTTTATTTAAGTTTTGTAAAAGTAAGGTAGGGTGGCCCCCCCCCCCAAAAAAAAAAAAAAGAAACTTTCACCATCACTCAACATTCATCATCATTCACACATAATGCCTGTCTTTGCAGAGGTGCCCAGATAGTGGTACCAACACTGTTATATGGGTATGAAGCATGGTTTGTCAATGCTGCAGCGAGGAGGAGGCTGGAGGCAATGGAAATGTGTGTAAGGGCAATGTGTGGTGTAAATACAGTGGAACTCTGGCACTCGAACTTAATTGGTTCCAGAAGGCTGTTCGAGTACAGAACAAATTTTTCCCAGCAAATTTTCTTTTGGTTGGTTATCACTAACCCTCTTAGGCCCCATGGTGACTGATTTATACAAATATTAAAAAAAAAGAAAATGAAGAAACTCAAAATAGTTTACAGCGAAGTTCTGACAGGTCATGTTTGTTTGATCAAGTGCTGAGCGAACGGTCAAATACTAAGCAATTTCTTTACCGAACAAAGCTTTCGAATCCTGAATTGTTAGAGTACACAGCTATTCGAGTACCGAGGTTCCACTGTATTATTCAGAGAATTTGTAGTGGCAATTAGGTGGTGTGGAGTTACTAAAGTATTAATCAGAGGGCTGAGGAGGGGTTGATGAGGTGCTTTGGTCATTTAGAGAAAAGGGAACAAGGTATAATGACTTGGAGAGCGTATAAATCTATAGGGGAAAGAAGGCGAGGTAGGGGTCAGCCTCGAAAAGGTTTACCTGGAGAGGGTTTCGGGGGTCAATGCCCATGGTGGATCAGGGTCTGGTCAACCAGGCTGTTACTGCCGGCCGCTTGAAAACTGATGTATGAACCACAGTCCAGTTGGTCAGGTACTGACTTTAGGTGCCTGTCCAGTGCTTTCTTGAAGACAGCCAGGGGTCTATTGGTAATCCCCCTAATGTATGCTGGGAGGCAGTTCAACAGTCTTGGGCCTCGGACACTTATGGTGTTCTCTCGGTGTACTCGTGGCACCCCTGCTTTTCATCGGGGGAATGTTGCATCTCCTGCCGAGTCTTTTGCTCTCATAGGGAGTGATTTTCGTGTGCAAGTTTGATACTAATCCCTCTAGGATTTTCAGTGTATATAATCATGTATCTCTTGCCTGGATTCCAAAGAATACAGATCAAAGTTGGAGGGAGGGGATAAAAGAGGTTTTGTGGGCAATGGCCTTGGACTTCCAGCAAGCATGCATGAGCATGTTATATACGAGTTGAATGGAAATGCATGGTTTTTGGGACCTGACGACCTTTAGGACTGTGAGCAGGGTAATATTTTGCGAAGGGATTCAGAGAAACAGGTTAGCCGGAATTGACTCCTGGAAAGGGGAAGCACAATGCCTGCACTGTAAAGGAGGGGTTTGGGATATTGGCAGTTTGGATGGACATATCAACTGTTGTATCTGAGTGCCTCTGCAAAGACAGTGATTATGTACGAGTGATGATGAAAATGTTGATTGATGATGATGAAAGTTTCTTTCTTTCTTTTTGGGTCACCCTGCCTCAATGGGAAATGGCTGATGGGTTAAAAAAAAAAATGTATATGCATGATTATGGTATTTTAATGGTGTAGTGAGGAGGCAGCGATGGTGGTGGTGGTGGCGGCAGCAGCTGCTGCTGCTGCTGCTGCTGCTGCTGCTTCTGCTGCTGCTGCTAGAGGCAGTGATATCATGTTTGAGATCAGTGTGTGGTATGAATATTATGCAGAGATTAAGGAATAAAGAAATGAGGAAATAGTGCAGTGGTATGAAAACTGCAAATAACAAAAAAAGGCACAATACAGTGACTGGAACAATACACACACAACTCGCACATAGAAGAGAGGAGCTTACGACGACGTTTTGGTCTGACTTGGACCATTTACAAAGTCACACTGACTTTGTAAATGGTCCAAGTCGGACCGAAACATCGTCGTAAGCTCCTCTTTCTATGTTGGTTGTGTATGAAAACTGCAATTTGAAAAGCAGGAATGGGGTTATTGAGACAATTTCATCATATGGAAAGACCACAGCAATATATGTTGGCTAAGAAGGTGTATAATTCTGGAATGTATGGAAGGTGAAATGTTATATTTTTATAATCTTAGGTGTTTCATTGTTGATTATTAATAAGAGAACAAACCATGGAAAACAAATTTGTTAGTGTTTAAATATTTTTTTCAGATGACGAAAATCTTGCTGAAGAATTATTGCTTCAACCAAAACAGGTAAAATATTTACAACAGCATCATTCAGTTCAATGCAGTAGAGATCAGTTTGTACAGGTAATAAATGTGTGTTTCTTGGGTCACACTGCCTTGGCAGGAGACAGCAGTTTAGGGGGGAAAAATCAAAGAAGGTAGTACATTAATAGTAACAAGAATGAAGGAACACTGCAGCAGGCCTACTGGCCCATGCGAGGCAGGTCCAATTCTCCCATTGGCGTAAGGCAATGCCTTGACCTAGTCAGGTCAGTCACATTCACTTAAGGGAGAAGCACGGCATCTGACCTAGTAGCACAAGCTAGTCAGGTCCAACTCACACTCGTGTATTTATCCAACCTATTTTTAAAACTACACAACGTCTTAGCTTCTATGATGGTACTCGGAAATTTGTTCCACTCATCCACAAATCTATTGCCAAACAAGTGCTTTCCTACATCCTTCCTGAATCTGGATTTTTCCAATTTAATTAAAACCATTGTTGCAAGTCCTGTCTATGCTAGATATTTTTAGAACACTATTTACATCCCCTTTATTAATTCCTGTTTTCTATTTATACACCTCAATCATATCTTCCCTAATTCTATGCCTGTCTAGAGAGTTCAGATTCAGGGTCCTTAGTCCATCCTCATAGGGAAGATTTCTGAAACATGGATCAATTTTGTCATCCTCCTTTGTATGTTTTCCAGTGCATTTATATCCATTCTGTAATATGGTGACCAAAAACTGCAGCATAATCTAAATGAGGCCTAACCAAAGATATATAGTTTAATAACAATGTACTTCTACTTACACTTAGGTCACACTACACATTCATGTACCATGCATATGTATATACACAACCCTCTGGGTTTTCTTCTATTTTCTTACAAGTTCTTGTTCTTATTTCCTCTTATCTCCATGAGGAAGTGGAACAGAATTCTTCCTCCGTAAGCCATGCTTGTCATAAGGGTCGACTAAAATGCCAGGAGCAAGGGGCTAGTAACCCCTTCTGTATACATTACTAAAGTTAAAAAGAGAAACTTTTGTTTTTCTCTTTGGGCCACTCCACCTTGTTGGGAAACGGCCGATTTGTTGAAAGAAAGCAAGAACAACCTAATAGAAATCCTCAGGCTGTTCTTCAACTAATAATTACAAAGATAGTTTTCAGTTTGTTTATTCCTTTTATGATAAAGCTTAGTTATTCAGAGTATTTTGGGCAAACTTAAACTAGGAATAAAACTAATAACAAAAATAAATTCCACAATTGAATATTTTGAATTTTTTTTTTATACATGTGTAACAGTAAATGCTTTGTGGTAATATTAATCTTAATTGTATAAAGTTAGTAAAATGTGCTTAAACATAAATGCTAATATTTTTTTTTTTAAATGTTCACTTATTCTAGGTAGTAGTTGGTAAGACAGCAACCGCCCAGGGAGGTACTACCGTCCTGCCAAGTGAGTGTAAAACGAAAGCCTGTAATTGTTTTTCATGATGGTAGGATTGCGGGTGTCTTTTTTCTGTCTCATAAACATGCAAGATTTCAGATATGTCTTGTTACTTCTACTTACATTTAGGTCACACTACACATTCATGTGCAAGCATATATATATATACACACCCCTCTGGGTTTTCTTACAAGTTCTTGTTCTTATTTCATGTGTGTCTTAAGAGGCGACTAAAATGCCGGGAGGAAGGGGCTAGTAACCCCTTCTCCTGTATACAGTGGTCCCTCGGTTTTCGCCGAAAATTCGTTCCAGAAGGCTGCTCAAGTGCCATTACCGAACGAATTTACTTCCTTAAGAAATAATGTCACGTAGGTTAGTCCATAACATAAAAAGCCACAATATTGTGACTGGAACAATATACACACAACCCGCACATATAAAAAGAGAGGAGCTTACGACGACGTTTCGGCCCGACTTGGACCATTTGAGTGTGACTTTGTAAATGGTCCAAGTCGGGCCAAAACGTCGTCGTAAGCTCCTCTCTTTTTATATGTGCGGGTTGTGTGTGTAGGTTAGTCTATTTCAGACCCCCAAAAATACACTTGCAACAGCACTTATGAAAATACACTTACATAAATGTTCGAGTTTGGAGATGCACGAAAACCGAGGGACCACTGTATATTAATAAATGTAAAGGGAGAAACTTTTGTTTTTCCTTTTGGGCCACCCCGCTTCAGTGGGAAACTGCCGACGTGTTGAAAGAAGAAAGATGTTCACTTATAAAATATCAGAAATGAAGAGTTAGGGATCATCTCAGGAACCGTTGGAAGGAGGGAGTAAAGGTGGTTTTGAGCATCTGGCAGACTTGTGGTGTTGTCTGGTCGAGTGGAGACAATGTCAAGTGGTTTTAATGGACATGGTGTTGGAGTGTGAGCAAGGTAACATGGATTCCCTTAATATCTTCGTAAATGTTACCTTGCTTACACTTCAGGAACACGTCCATTAAAAACAACTTGTCTCCACTCCTGCCTACCATGTTCTCACAAGCCTGCTGGATGCTCAAGCCCTAGTACTCAAAACTTCCTTTACCATCTACCTCCAATCGTTCCTGGGATGATCCCTACCTCTCCTTTCATCCACCCAAAAATTTATATACTTTATCCTATCCCTCCCTATAAATGCCCAAACCATTTCAACAAACCTCAGACCTTTGAATTTTCTTTTTTTGAGTCACACTGCCTTGGTGAGAGTCAGTGTTAAAAACATTGGGATTAGAAATGCATAAGTGAGTAAAGAAATCTTTACTTAACCCTTTCCGGGTCGGTGCCGTACTAGTATGTTTACGCGCAGGGGTTGGTGCCATACTAGTACAGTGGACCCTCGGTTTTCGTTCACCTCCAAACTTGAACAATTATGTAAGTGTATTTTCGTAAGTGCCTTTGTAAGTGTATTTTTGGGTGTCTGAAATGACTAATTTAATTTACATTTGTCATTATGGGAACAAATTCGTTCAGTAAAGGCACTCAAACAGCATTCTGGAAAGAATTTTCAACGAAAACAGAGGGTCCACTGTTCGCGTAAATTCTAGCGGGCTCAAATTAAGCGGGGAAACAGCTGGTAGGCTTAGGGGTGAGAGAATGGGTCTGCGTGGTGAGTGTGCGCAGTAGGAAAAAAATCGGGCACCCAGTGGTGCATTGTGGGAACACCATTTCAGTACACTTTGTCCACCATGCCTCGCAGCAAGAAACACCTTACTCCTCGGCGAATTGGAACACTTTTGTTCCCCAGTGACAGTTCTAACAATGATGGAGGTGTCAGTAAAGGTGACTTTCAAGGTTTTGAGGTGGTTGTGACCGAAACTAGTGACCATAATACCGGTAATAGTGAGGAAAACCCAGACGACCCACAACCTTCTACCTCTGGTGCTGTGGTGTCTTGTTTATGTTCAGTTGTACCAGAACAAAGGAGGAAACTCTTATTTACTCATATCCAGGACTCACATGTGAGCAATAGTGGTGATAGTGAATATGAACTCCAAGCTCTTCAAAATAGTTCCAGTAGCGAGAGTGAAGGGGAATATTCACCATTGAAGCGTCAGTATATACGACTGTATATGCGCTCTGGTAGTGTGCCATATGCTCTTCCAAGGGTTAGGAGTACATCCTGGTGGCATACAACAGGCACAGATAGTGAAAATGAAGATGATAGTGTTGCAATTGGGATGAGAAATGTGGATGCATCTGGTGGTGGTGGTAGTGGTGGTGCCAGGCATGAGGCACCAACAGTGGACCATGCTGCCAATCATGCTGCTGAGTCAGCTCAGCTACAACAAAGGCCACTCTCAAACACCCACCCACCCCCACAACCTCCACTTCCATAACCACCTGTAAATATCCAGTACCCACTAGCAGACCGCACCTGGGATTGGCAGGAAGCTTAGAACTTTATTCC